>ML780740.1:1439004-1454763 GCA_009831015.1 Picea engelmannii
ATTTATTATTTAAATAATTTATTTTGTATTCACTTTGAATTATAGTACACTCATCACTTCACTTTATTATTTACCTTTTAAAAACCCTTAAACCACTTTGACTACTTTGACCTTTTGGGGCTTCTAGATGACATGTGAGGGTCGTCCAACTCCGTAAGGCCATAACTCTCAAACCGTGAGGAGTTATGTGACGTTCCACATACCACCAGAAATGGAAAATCATGTATTATCCATATAGAATAGTATTATCTGAAAATATATCATAACTCATAACGTTACCCATCAAACAAACTTGGGTCCATTACCCAAACCTGGGGTCTCCAACTTCTCATGGCCATAACTCTCTAACCGTGAGGAGTTAAGTGACGTTCTACATACCACTGGAAATGGCATGAAAAGCACTATACATCTAGGATAGTTTCCCTAAAAAATTCAATGTACTTCATCTCATTATTCCACATACAAGCATGGGTCCTCCAACCATTCTTCTAGGATAACTCAATCCGCAAAGCATCTTCCCGTGAGGGATTTCACCATAAGGGGACCACTTTGGAGTTCATCCATTTTTGCACCTTATCAATCACGATAAGAAAATAATGAGAGAATGGGTCCTCCAACCATTCTTCTAGGATAACTCAATCCGCAAAGCGTCTTCCCGTGAGGGCTTTCACCATAAGGGGACCACTTTGGAGTTCATCCATTTGTGTACCTTATCAATCATGATAAGACAATAATGAGTCATCTATACATTTTTCCAACAATGCATCATATACCAATGAAACCACATCGATCCATCTTCATCATGTATCAATGACAACTCATTGATCCATCTTCATCATATCAATGACAACTCATTGATCCATCTTCATCTATGCATTCTCATAAAGGACAATACATATTATATTACATCAATCATATCTCAATCAATCCTTTGACATCAATCAATCAAACCATTTGCATCAATGACAACATGATCCAACAACAATATCCATGTGGTCCATGAACAAAATATTTAACAAAAACCAAGATAAAAATGTGCACTAGAACATAATGGAGTTGGGAATTAGTCCTTGGGGTATAAGTCCGCATCAAATGGAGTTATTGAAGTAACTCTCACCTCCCCAGTGTGGCCTTCTTCCTTTGACTCCACTACTTCAATATATGTGTCCTTGCTTCTTTTGCTACGTCTACTTATGTTGTTGTTGCTTCCCCCATTATTTCATCATTTACTAGTTCAAAGCCCAAAAAACCATTAATTAGGGCATCATGATTGGATTCTAGTTTGATCAGGACTATAAAGAACAACATCTTCGTAGATTCCTCTAATCTCAATTCCACATGAAATTTATTCCTTTATATATTCCAATATAGATCCACAATCTTGGTAATACTTGGATTCATTATTTATAAAGAAGCTATTATCTAGAATAAGGTTCCCAATCTTCACATCTACCTCAACATTTGTAGTTCAACCTCTTTTCATCATACATCTCTCCTTCATGTCGCCAATCTCTCTTTTCACTACTTAAAAATGGTGAGTATGATAAGATGTAGCAACGGTTATTGATTTCCATGTCTTCTTCCTGTGAGGAGAGGATCCTTCCCCTCTCCTCTTTCACCCCTTTCCCTTTGGAAATATCCCTCTCAATTGTGCCTCATTCTTGCTTCTATTCCTCGTGTTTGTAGACTTTTGAACTAACATCGGTTTGTTATAATCCATGGATAGAAACCTAGCCACCAGATTTTTGAACCCTCAATGTAGACCACCAATCCTTCTAAATGCACCTTCATTTTGCTCGTACTTTCTGCATTGAAATAAATTTAAATCATGAATAAAGTAACAAAAATTTCTACTATTATACCATATCATTTTCCATATTGTGGTGAAATAAAGCGATACATTTGAAGAAAAACAAACAGAACAAAGAGCAATAAGGATGGTCCTTTTTAGATAACTTTAAATGATTTAGCAACATTTATATATAGGGATTTAAAGGAAACTCATTCTCAAGATTTCATGCTTAAATAAAAGTTTGAAACCACAAAAATCATGATCACTAAGATAGCTCTCTATGGAGTTTTAAAGAATAATTACAAATTTATTGTTCAATATTAAATAAAATGTGTGCAACAATCAACACTACACAATATTTGTGATATTTAAATGATAAATAAGAAAATTTTTCTCTATAGTGGGCTGGGATCGGGCTCTCGTGGACCATATATCAAGCAGAGGTAACCTCAAATACAAAATAAGTGGTTAGAAATCGATCTTGCATACAAACAACATTTGAATGAGAATACTAAATGATTTGTAGACTGAGAAAGAAGAAAAGTGAGGGAAATGCTTGTACTCACAAAAATGGAAGCAAGGAATGGTTTCTTGCGACTTCTTTATGTTTCATTAAATAAGGAGCACCAAGTCAACCAGAACTTTTATAATCATTTCTTTAATCTTCAATATTTTTTTTTTTTACAGAAATGGTTAAATTTTTTTCATAGATTATGGACCGACAAATAAGTTGTCGGGTACTTTACAAACAGTAAACAAGACAACAAAACTAGTGTGTTGTTCAAGCATTTGCCTCAATAGCTTTGTTACAAAATCCCAGTGTTCACTATTCTGGAAAGCTTGAGGGGTGCCAATAGATCTTCACTTAGCTACTGAGAGTGGATCAGGTAACTTGAAACAGAGATCTGAGAACTAAAGAGAACCCTTGAGGAGAAGAAACAGGGCGGATGAGGGGGATAATCATCTTCATATTTCTCCAAGAGATTTGAGTCTTTGGGCCACGCTTTGGTTAACTTTCCGACCTGAACTTCTAACTTGCTTATCTGACGTCACATTCCTCCTTTCGCCTTTGCAATGTCTTTGACGTTTACTTCAACTTCGCTTGTGAGATCCTCTCTGATGGATTTGAGCTCTTGGTTCAGTGAATCCCACCGATTTTCTCCCATGTTGTCTAATTTTAGCATTAGCTTGGTCTGCTCCTTGACCCTGTCGAGTTCGTTCTACATTTATGTAATCCTTTCCTCGAACGAGAGTTCTGGGGTTGAGGAAGATTCCATGGATTCCTTCCTTTTCCTTCCACAGAGAGACCAACGACTTGAGGGAGGCAGAGCGATGACTGTGGTGAGGGAGAAAACGTATGATGCTTAGCAGAGTTTATAGTTGCAAGTTATAGCCTTCAATCCCTACGCAGTCACCTGGATCACGGGTTTTCCCCCATACCTGCCCTGTACTACGAATCCCTGAACGAAGATTTGTCTATTGCCAGCGAGTGATGGGAAGCTACTCTAAAATATTTGGAGGAAGATTCTCTTTGATGTACTTCAGAATCTTTTCAGAAAGGGAAGATTCTTGTACCTGATAAATCATGATCGTCAAGAATGACTGGAAGTCACGGGATGGGTGAAAGTTTGTCTTCTCCATTCGCTTGAAGAGTGCTCTTGCTCAAGAGTGAGCCTCTATTGGTCTCAACGTCCACTAGAGAGTTTAAAGCTCTGAGGACATGATAGATTTTGATTTTCCTCAAATTGGAAAGAAGGAGAGAAACCTTCAAATAGACTTGGGCTAGAAGGACACGCTCAGGTTTTTTTCTCGAGATGATGGCATGAATAATGATCCTAAAGTCTCCAAAAATCACCAGATTCTGAACATTCCGATCAGCTGCTAAATTTATCCCCTGCCACAAGGCTAGAATTTCTGCTTGATTATTGGTGTCCGTTCTGAGGCCTCAGGCATAGGCCAGGTCTATCTTGCCCGAGGGATCGAGCAGAACCCCACCCCCACCTGCCTTACCAGGGTTCCCCTTCGAGGCCCCGTCGAATAAGTGGTAGTACTCTTCCAGGGATGAGTGCCATTTGATAAATTCTTGCTCGTCCATTCTAATTTCCCAACTTGCTTTTTGAGGGCTCTTGAGGGATCCTCTACTAAGGTGGTTTGGAACATACTCTTTAAGCCATTGATCTTCTTCTGGATTTAGGGGTTCTGAGTTCTTGATAGAGTGCTTAGTGTTCAGGACTTCACCCATCATGTATTTTATTTTTATGGCAACTTGAGGTTGTGTTCTACTTTCCTCATGAAAGATTATGTTGTTTCTTTCAAGCCATAACTTCCAGAAAAAGAACTTAGGGAGCCACATCCAGAAAATTTTAAGGAGTTTATTCTTTCTCAAAGAGAATGGGGATAGATCCATCCAATTTATTATCAGCTCGGTCATAGTGGGGGGCAACAGGGTGTTCAAGGATTTTATGAAGTGATTCCAGACCTCTCCTGAAAACACACAAGCAAGAAAAAGATTATTTGTTGTTTCTTTTGCCTCCATACACAACGGGCATCGGAAAGGCTCTTCCCAGCCTTTCCTCTTTAAGTTTTCACTTGTCAGGACACTTTTGTGTACCAGTGTCCAAATGAACATGTCAATTTTGGGGATAGAGGGGTGATGCCATAAGTCTCTCCAAGGAGTTGGGTCGAGAGGAACATTAGGAATTGCTTGGATGGCCTTATACCCTGCAGTTGTTGAGTATTTCCAAGTGGAGTCACCCCAACCTTTTTTGTCTTTTATGTAGGCCTTGTAAGGTGATTTCCCTTGGAGGAATTTAAGGAGGATCTTGGCTTCTGCCTCCAACCTTTTCGGGTATGCCCCAAGTGTCCACTTATTCCAAGAAGAATCCTCATCTAGACCCCATTCAGAAATATCCCCGAGCGTTTTGTAGTTGTTGTTCTGAAGACAACTTTTGATGTTTTCGAGGCCTTCAATATGATCCAGAGGCGTGGAGACGAGAATAGAATCCTCCCAAATATTTATTTTCTTTCCATTTCCGGGGATCCAAGTCAGCTTTGCTTTGAAGTGATCAAGCGCTCTTAGACAGAGAGAGAACATCGGAGAGCCTCTCAAGGGTTTTGGGGGATTATCTAGGCATCTTTCCCTGTGTCCAAAGAAGTATTTTTTGTAGAGGACTTGCTTGATCTAGAAGACTTTACCTGATACTAGATGCCACATAATTTTATCCCCCATCTCAAGGTTTTGGGTGGCCACATCTCGGATTTGCGGGCCACCTTCAAGGAGAGGCTTTTTAATCTTGTCCCAGCTGACTAGATGGAGTTTCCTTTCACAGTTCCTACCTCCTTCCCAGAGGAAACGACACAACATCTCGTCGATCTTGACAGTTATCATTTTAGGAGCTAGGAGAATGGAATTCTGGTAAATAGGAAGGCTAGAGAGGATAGACTTCATCAACACCACTTTTCCTGCACTATTTAACCAATTTGCCCCCCAGGGCTGGATTTTGATCTTCATCTTATCTAGGAAAGGTAACCAGTGGCTCACTCTAGGGGCTGATTTGAATAAGGGGATGCCCAGGTACTTAATTGATTCCCAAGTGATGGTGCCTTCCATTTCAAGGATTCTAGATATGTCAAGCATTTCTCAAGGCGAGCAGTTCCAGACAAACATATTGCTTTTATGAAGACTGATTTCACTACCTGAGACTTCTTTATACACATCTAGATCTATTTTAAAGCGCCTTGCAGTGTTGTTGTTGGATCCTCCTAGTAACAACATGTCATCAACGAACTGTGCATGGTTGATATCCTTAACATTAGAGACCATTCTTAGTCCCGACATAGACCTGATCTAAAGGAAGTTGTCTAATTGGAAGTTGAACACAGAAGCTTAGATGGCATAGAGTAGGGGAGACATGGGGAAGCCTTGTATTAACCCCCCTGAGGCTTGGAAGAAGTCAGCTGTGCGACCGTTTATCAGTGGAGCAATCCAAGGAATGGATATGCAGGCCTTAACCCAACTTATGAATCTTTTTTCAAACCCTAACTTATTCATAACAACAAAAAGGAAGTCATGGCGAACTTTATCAAAAGCATTAGCGAGATCAAGTTTAACTATCATACCTTTCTCTTTCCTTTGGCAGCTTGAATGAATGGCCTCTTGGACCAGGATGATATTATCCAGAATTTGCCTCCCTTTTATAAATCCTCCTTGATTTTCGGGGATAATACTTGGGAGCATCTTCTTTAGTCTGTTAGCTATTATTTTGGTGATGATCTTGTAGCTTGTGTTGCAGAGAGAGATGGACCGGAATCTATTGAAATTGTTAGCTCCTTTTTCTTTGGGGATTAAGGCTAGAAAGGATGAGTTGGTTCTTCCTCCCAGCTTATAATATTTCTGTTATTTATTGACCATTCTCAGAAGGTCCTCCTTAATAATAGGCCAACATGAGTTATAGAACTGAGTTGTGAATCCATCCGGACCAGGGGCTTTGTCAGGCTCCATGTGATTTAAGGCTCTTTTAATCTCTTGAGTGCTTACCGGGGCTGTCAGACTTTGATTTTCCTCATTCCCCACCAGCTCCGGAACTATGGAGAGTGGGTAATGCAGCGAATCAATAGGGCCAACTTCTGGGGTTGAGAACAGGTCCTTGAAGAAGGAGTGGGCTGCTTCTTTGATTCCTTCAAAATCTTTGATATCTTGGCCTTGAAATTGAATTTCAGTGACCATATTGTAGTTCTTTCGGGCCTTCGCTTGCTTGTGAAAATAGGTAGTGTTATTATCCCCTGCTTGGAGCCAGAGACTTCTTGATTTCACTCTCCAATATTCTTCTTCTATTCTGCAAGGGATTTTTGGAGATCAACCTCTTGGGAGAGTAAGTCCTGGTTATCTGGATAGTCTTATAAAGCAATTTGATGAACGTCCAAGGCCTTATGGATTCGTTTCCTCTTAGAAGTGGGGGAGATGAGGTTTTTGGCCCAAGATTTGAGATCCTTTTTGAGTCCTCAAAGTTTTTCTTCCCAAACGAAAAAGGGGGAACCAATCACCTTTCTTTTCCATGACTCAGAAACTACCTCCTGGAATCCTTCCTGGTTGATCCATAAGGGGGTTGAAGCGGAAAGGGATAGGGCCCAAGTTTTCTCGTGGAGCAAGGGTTAAAATTATGGGTTTGTGATCTAAGGTATAGTTCGGAAGGATTTTTGAGCTAGCCATTAGGACAAGGGTTAGAAAAGAGGTTTGGACAATGAATCTATCCAGTCAGGCTGCAATATGGCTGAGACCTGATCTTTTGTTTGACCAAGTATACTTCCCCTGGGCTGGCTTGATGTCCTGCAAATCCCTATCTAGGATGAGGTCTTCTACCCATTCTCTTGCTGGATCTCGGACTGACGAACCCCCTTTTTTCTCAGAAATTGAGAGGGTTACATTGAGATCTCCAACGATTACTATATTTCTAGTATTTTGCACGCTAAGGAAGGACTTTAGGGAGTCCCAACAGGTCTTCTTTTCTGAAAGCAAAAATGGAACATAAAGATTAAACAGATTTACATGGTGACCAGATTATTTATAAAGAATCTTGGTGAAGATCCAATGAGTGTTGCTTTCTTCTTCGATCAAGTCTAGTTTTGAGGTGTCCCAGAAGGTGCCTATTCCTCTTGAGGCCCCTCTTGCGCTTACATATTTTCCTGAGTCCTTTTTCCAAAATGAGTTACTAGCATGGAGGAGATCTTCTTCCTCCAGTTTTGTCTCCTGGATTAGGAGGACCTCGGTCAATGTCATGCAGACTAAATCTCTTAGGGATTCTTCTTTTAGTTTTCTTCTAATCCCTCTAAAATTCCAGGAGACGTACTGCATTATTTAACAGTTTGGGAGGTGGTAGCTCCTTTCAGAGCCTTACTTTGCTTCCTTGTGGTTCTGGTGCTTATCATTTCTGGGATGGTTTGTTGGGATCCTTGCGCGACGTCCCAGTAGGATTGCTCTTCTCGTTTCTTTTTCTCGGGTTTCCTTCCTCTTGAGGGCCTTTTAGGGGTTTCGTGAGAGCTGCTTGTTTCCGTGGCTCCACCATCCGAATCCCCTCCGGACTCGGAGCTCAAAATGACATGATCTTCTTGCATTTTTTTAGGGCTCTTATGTATCCGCTGGATTAGGTAATGACCCAAGTTTAGCAATGGCCTTCGGATCTTTTTCTTGGGATTCTACTACTTCAGGAGTTTTTTCTGAATTTGAAGCTTCCTTTGGGCCTTCCATGAATTCTGGGATAGGTTGGCTTTTCTTCGCTGGTTCTGAATATTTTTTCTCCTTTGACTTTGGGGGTGCCTTGTCATTCTTCACCTTCTACCATCCTTCTACATTCTCTTTCTTCGTGGGTTGGGCTTTGGGGAAGTTCCTCTGGAAATGTCCATGTTCGTGGAAGTTCCTTCCCTTGTAAGGCAGTTGCTCATAATCAAGTTTTTGATAGTGGTACCATGATCCTACTATTAACTTTACCGCTTCTAGGAGTTCGGCTTCAATATCGACCTGCACACATATTCTTGCACAAGAATATTGGGCTTTATTGTCTTCTTTGTCTATGAATTGCCCTAGGTCATTTCCAATCTTCTGTAGGGATTGATAGTTCCAGCAATGGATAGGGAGGTTTGGTAATATTACCCAGAACGGGACCTCTTTGGGGATGTCCACAGAGGGATCGAAGTCAGGCGTCCATCTGTTAAGATACAGGCCCTGAGTCCCCATGAAGTAGGGTCCACTTATGAAGATCATATCGCAGTATTCTTTCGATATAAATTCAAAGATGAAGAAGCCCCTTCCCACTGGATAGCAGGTTACACTGTGTTAAAGTTGGGGCCTCCAGTTCCTTTGGATCTAGTTGTCCATAGTTTTTTTCGAAGGCCATAGCCCCATAAATTGGCCTACTAACCCTCATTCTTCCAATGCGAGGGCGATCTTGATGGGTTGTTCCTCTGGCAATGCTATTTCCAGAATGGCATCTAATTTCTTGATGAATTTTAGGACTTCGGGAGGGGAAATTTTCTTACCTTGGTTGTTGATGAGCTTCCTGAAGGCTTCATTAGCAGAAATCGAATGGGGGGGAGCTGACTCCCCACCCCAAGGCGCACTCATGGAGGCCTTTCTTGGACGCTCCTCCCATTGCATCTCCTCTCCAAACCCTAGCCTTGCTTTCAAAAAATTATATGTGGCACAATTCTTTAATCTTCAATATTAGGGTGGGTTAGCTATTGATTTTAATGCATCGTTCAACCATTCTTGAATATATTTTCATAACAATGTTGTTGTGTCTTGTTCCACCCTAATTATGAACAACTCATCTTCAATTTTCTTCAATTTGTTGCATTGTTGTTGTGTTATGAACGATTGACCGATCACTATTGGAGTTCTTCTTCTCAAAAGTTTGTGAGGTCATCAAGTTATGTTCATTACTAAGCCCTAGACAAAGTCCCATGTTAAGTATAAAACCCATTATTAATCCCTAGATATTTAATTAACACATTTTTAGTGTTATATTTGTATGTAGGATAGAACCCCTCATTGTACCCTTTCATTATAATTGTACCATGTGTCTCCCATACATACATACATACATACATACATATATACACCAAGGAGACCTAGTCTTAGGATCATTTCATTTCATCATATCTCGTCTTCTGAATTGGATATATTATAAAAGGAGGTTTCCCCCTTAAACTAGACTATTATTCATTGATTTTTTATCATCCTCAAGGCATTGGTTCATATCATTTGGTTTCAGAGCATCGATCCTAGGGTTTTTCTTCTTCAAATGAGTCATACTGGAATTTTCGCTATAACTTTGTTTTGGGGATGCTTCAGACAATGAAATTTGGAGGTTACTTAGGAGACATATTCCAATACTTCTCGTAAAAATTCCAGGTTATGATTCATTATAAATTCGCACATATGATGTATGGAAGATAGGGTTTTTTACTCATCCTGAAATTAGTTTTAAACGAGTCATTTTGGGATTTTTGCTATAACTTATTTTCTAGGAAGTTTCCAACAAAGAAATTTCTAGAATACTGAGGAAAGATAGAAAATAACAGGAGATAAAAAATTTCATGATCTATTTGATTATATTTTCATAGATATCTCCTATGGAAGTTAGGGTTTCTAACTAGTCTTGAAATTGGTCTCAAATGGGTCATCTTTTTATTTTTGCTATAAAAACATTTTGGTTTTAGACTCTGGAATTTTTAGAATCCTAAGGAGACATAGGGAGTTACCTGTGAAAAACATTTCATAATTTGAATCATTATAATTGGTGAGATATATCTTGTGGAAGTTGGGGACTTTTACTAATCTTGAATAGTCTTAAACAAGTCATTTTGGTATTTGTGCTATAAAACAATTTCAGTGAAGGTTCAGACTGTGAAATTTTTAGGATTTTAAGAAGTCATATCACGGTACTACAAAAAATAATTTCAAACTCGAAAGGTTTCAAAGTTCAAAGATATATTAGGACAAAGGTTATCCATCCAAATATACTCCAAATTAAGGGTTTGAAAGGTACGTAACTTACAATTGGCATAAATTTTGATTCAAAGATCTATTTTTGATGATTCAAAATTTGTGATAAAGAGGAAAAAGATGAGAATTATTATTTTCTCACATGGCTCCAAATGTTGCTCAAAAAATTATTTTACCAATTAAACCTCCATATATTTCAATCATGACTCAAGAAGAAAGAGAAAAAATCTTTCACCGAATTGGAAAGGTATAGAAGATGGATGGGGTAGAAAATAATATGGATGGGGTGGAAAACAAGATGGATGAGGTGTAAAATAAGATGGATGAAAATAGGAAATATATGGAAAATAAGATGGATAAAAATCGAGAGCATGTGGAAAATAAGATGTTATAATTTCAAAGTTCCATGTCTTCCACGATCTTCATGCTCTAGATAAGAGACTCCCTAAAGGAGATATCAAAATGCAAGGAAATCATGAAAATGTAGAGGGAATAAAAATTGAGTCCCAAAATCCTGATTATTCATCACTTTAATTTCCATACCATCGAGGTTTCAATGTGGAACCAAGGAAATACTTCATTCCAAAGATCGATATGAGGAATTTTGATGGTAAAGACCCTATAACATGGATATTTCACACAAAGAAATACATTTATCTATACCAAGTGCCAAGCTTACAAAAGGTACCTATTACATTCTTGTATTTAGAAAATGATCAATTTGTTTGGTATCAATGGATTTGTGAAAGAAAAAAACAATTATCTCTTGGTCCATTTTTATAGATGAATTGATATCAAATTATAGGGATATTAAGAGCAATACATTCTTTAGTCAATTGACAAATCTTAGGCAAAAAGGTCTAGTTACAGAGAACATTCAACAATTCCAGAAGCTCAGTCTCAGGGTAAAGAAAATGTATGAGGATAATTTGTTAAATCTCTTTATGGGCACTTTAAACGAGAACATTCAACATGAGGTGCTTTTTTTAAAACTTAAATCCCTAGAGAAAGCTTTCAGTATGGCAAGGAAAGTGGAAAAAAAAATATGGCTACTAGAAGGGTGGCCATTAGAAACTATAACACTCAAACCCATATAAGAAAAAACAATGTTTTCCATACTACATGCAGTTAAGAAATGACACTCTCACCTAATGGGAAGAAAATTTAAAGTAAAAATAGATGATGATAGTTTGAAGTATACTTCTTAGAGGCCCAATGATTATCTTCAGAAGAGAAACAAAATTGGGTTACAAATATTCTAGGTTATGACTTTGAAATTATCTACAAGAAAGGAAAATGTTGGCACAGGGGCAGACCCAGGGTTCAACGCTACAACAACGCACCAAAAAAACCCTAACTACCGTCCCTTTCGACAAAACCCGCGAAGCAGATGAAGTCTCACCCGAGGTAGAGGTAGGGGTGGTTGCATGACTCAAGTGTCTGCAACCTTAGCTGGGACATAGATCTATGATTATAATACTTAACATCAACAGTTCATCAATATTCAACCAATAAATACTGTGTAAATAGAACAAAGAATCACATCATTCACTCAGAGCTGATGTATTTAAGCACTTTATCATAAACATCCAGGTTACATCTAGCAGATCAAGCACTAAGCACCTTCATATAGGTCAGATCTAACATTCTTACACATCATTAGCACAAAGTATCAACAGATTTATCTATCTCTATCAAAGCACTTAGCAAGAGAAGTTATGAACACATCAAGACAAGCACAAAGAGGAACAACATAGTGTTTACGTGGTTCACCCCCACCCTGGGGCTACGTCCACCAAATCTTATTCTTTATTGTCTTCATTCAATCGGTTACAAGCACAGAGCTTCAAAACCCTACTTCGCCTAGGACAGGAGATCTACGCACCTCGCTAGATCCTCCTTCCTTGCATTATAGCACAAATCACTTCACATCCTGTTACAATACCTTGCACCTAGCTCTGCAAGTCTCTCCCAGTATGCCCAGAGCATCTACAAACCATACTTCCACTTAGCACTGAGCTTATCAGCCTCACATCACATAGATCCCTTTCTGCTCTCTTACATAGCCTAGACATCTATTTATACATTAAAAAATAGGCCTAAACATGGGTAAACCCATGGGCCGACATCCCATGCCCGTTACATAATCCCCAAAACCCAAAAAGGACCCAAAAAAGGGGCCGATATCCATGATCTCCACTTTCGAAGTTAGAAAATAGGTCAAACTTGACCAGATCCCTCAAAACTTGGTCAAGGGCCAACAGGCCCCCAACACTCACCTGTGACTCGTCCCGAGTCTCTTTGATGGAGGAAGTTCTGCTTCGAAAGCTTCGAGATTGGATCGAACTGCTTCGACTTGCTCTTTTGCAACAAGCTCTTGTTCAACAAACTCTTGAATGACTGCATCATTCACAGGTCCTTCCAGGCGTTGTTCTATTGTGATGCTAACCTGCTTCAGTTCTTCTCCTTGGCTCTCGATCTTAAAGAACAATTAGTAAGCCTTGTCTTGTACAGGTCAGATTCTCTGAGTTACTTCCACAACTCTGCTTTGGATAGTGTGGATCTGTTGTTGGGCGGTTTGCTGCTCTTGAGATCTCTTCATTCTCTCCACAACTGTCAGGGCTTTCAACTGTGCCTGTAGTGTTTCTGCGTGCTGCTTCTCATCCTGGAGTTACGACTCCAGTGCCTACAACTCTGGGTTCTCGGTAAGTTTTCCATATGTCTGGGCACTACGATTAGTGAATTGCTTGCATTCTAAGGTAAGGGCCTTTAGCCTTTCAACTGTGCTCCTGGCAGTTTCTTCTCTTTGGTCCTATACCTCCTGTGGGGTCTCGGGCACAGTGCATAGTTCTAGGTTTGCGATGCGTTGCTGGATCACTTCTTCAAGTTGCGCTACTTGGTTCGTGACTTGATCCCCTCCCTTTACTTCTACAAAAATCACAAAGTGCAATGCTCTGTTGACCTCTTCCTTCACTTTGAGTTGCTTGATGAGCAACTGTTCCTTGCCTTGTTGCGGTTGTGTATTTTCTTCATCGAACTTCACTTGGAGAGAACTATTTTCCTGTTCGGCAGCTCGGTGTTGTTCTACAAGTAGTCCATGTAATTGTACCAAAGCCTGGGTGGCTTGCATTGTTTCCTCTTGTGCTCGTCGAAGGCGAGATTCGACTGTATCAATGAGCCGATGGAGTTGGGCTAACTCATCTCCCAGTTCTGGTGTTCCCAATGACAGAGGCGCAGTGGAGACTGCGCGGCTAGACTGTAGTGCCTATTGCACCCCTCAGAGTTCGACCTTAATTCCATTGTACATCTCCTCTTGCTTAGATTCATTCTTCTCTACTATCTGCAGTGAAGCATCATTCATGGCTGCTATGATGAAATTGAAATCGTCAGAGGTGAGGACAGTTTGCATCTTAGTTATAGGGGCTTTTGATCTCTTTCGGGAGGAAGGTTTCAGGGGGGAAACCTTCCTTTTCTTCAATGGGTCCTCCTCATCTCTGGGCGGTGTTACTTTTCCTTTCCTTTGTTCAGCTTCTGTGCCATCTATCTCAAGCCATCACCTTCTTGCTCTGGTGACATGGAAGCAGTCTTCACTAAGGCACTGCTTAAATCTTGTATTTCGCCAGTCTTCTTTGTTTTTCTAGGTCAGGGTGTATCCTATGCAGCTTCTGGGCTGTCGATGTCGGATATCTCCGCAGGGTTTACTGGAATAAGGAGGTCAGTGGACCATTCCTTAGTAATCTCCTCTAAGTCCTCCTTTGTCAACTTATAGTAAGATTGAAGTTGTTGCTTGTGCTCATCGGCTCGCGCTGTGATATAAATGAAATGTTGATCAGCACTAAACTTCATCAAAGGTCTGAATCAGTGTATAGTGTTCAACATCATGTGAGGCTCAGACTATATGGATATCTTCATATGATTGTAGTATGTATGGAACAAGACATTTGACTTCCATTGTTTATTCATGTCACTTGAGTACCACAATGTATTGAACTTCATGGCCAATGGTTTGAAAGGCTCGATGTCCGTGAAGGTCGCACCTTCCGGCATCTCCCAGGCGACGAAAGTGACGAGGATGAAGAGCCAGCTGAAATGGAATTCATATCCTTGATCTTGTGCTTCTATGTAGTCAAGTTCCAACTGGTTCACCAGGTACTTCACCCAATTCATTTGTAGTCCCTCCGTGCACTTCCCTGTGAGGTCAACTACAAAACCAGTCACTTGGGTGAATCGGTTCTTGTGTACTAACTTCCCTGCAATCAACTGACAGGAGAGGCGCACTACGCCATTCTGAATAGAGGCTACCTTGTAGCCTCGTGTACCCTTCTTTATATCGTCGTAGGTGTCCTTGATCCTTTGTGCGAGAGAGCGGTCCATGGCTTTTCCAGGATAGAAGTCCTGTGGGTCGGGTCCTTGCATACTCAAACTTGTGATCCAATTGATCAAGGTCATATCAACTATGATACGACAGCTTAGCCACAAATATCCGCCATGGTAACAAGACAACAACAACTTGACACATGCATTCACCTCTTGGTGTCTTCCGAAGTGGGGAATTTTCATGACGTTGAGTAGGGTGGACTGCGTGAGGTTATGGGTCCATGCTTGGGGAATTACCTTTGATTTTTTCCATTTTGTTCTAGTCAGATACTTATGTGGGGCTAACATGTTGTAGACTTTGCGATCTTCGAGGTTGAAGTCACTAAAATTCAACACTGCGATCTTATCTTGGTCTTCTCACACTGTGCATATCCCCTTCGATAGGTACGCAGTGACCAAGGCGTACTCAAAATATCTAGGTACGCTGTCGTAGTTTACAACACCGCTTAAAGGTGGTATATAGGTGGGTAAGATAGTCGGGATTATTTTAGCATTCACTAGATCATCCCTGTGCTTCGTTCAATTTTCATCGGTTGGTCGGGATGGTCCGACTTCACAAGAAATGGATGGAGAGGATGGAAGTCCTCTCATGGATGATGCTTGTATACCTGTAGACATCGACATGACTCTTTCAGTCACGAGGTCGATCAAAAATTCCTCAACAAATTTTTCTACAGTGCTCAACTGGTTCGACATACACGCTCTGGGTTAACAATCTCAAGTTCGGGGGGTAGCTTAGACATAGTAATGAGATAGAGAGCAGAAGCACGATGACCAATGTATAAACTCAACTCAACAGTCCAAACGACACCACTGTAAACTCATAGTGACCGTACCTTGTTCTAAAGGCGGTCTTGCTGATGTCTTCATCTTTATCCTCACTTGATGATATCCAGATCGAAGATCTATTTTCGAAAATACATTCGCATCCTTCAACTGATAAAAAAGATCATCAATCCTTGGTAGAGGATATTTGTTCTTGATAGTGACTTTATTCAACTGCCGAAAATCAATGCACAGCCTCAACATTCCATCTTTATTCTTTACAAATAAGACTGGGGATCCCCACGGTGACACACTGGGGCGAATG
>ML780740.1:1488312-1534248 GCA_009831015.1 Picea engelmannii
CTGGGTGACGTGGTCCACCGACGTGAGTTGGATCAACGGTCCAGATCACATGTTGATCTGACGGTTCAGATTCAGTCGGGATTTCGCATTTCGCGAAATCGGGGTTTTCGTTGCATTGTGTTCTTGCATTATGAAATCTCGATTCTCCGATGAAGCCTCCTGTCTACACGTGGATGGTCACGATCTCTGCTTGAATTAACGGTTGCGATTGAATCGCAATATCGCGTTTCGCGATTTCGGGGATTTCATTGACGAGTGATTTGGACATTTCAAAGTCCCGAACCCCRATCCGTACAGAGCTGTGATCAAYGGTCCTGACCCTTTCTGGATTTGACGGTCCAGATTCAATCGGGATTTCACCTTGGCTTTTCCCGATGGAATATCTCCCTCGCAGCTTCTGTCTGATCTGACGACCCTCGTTCTTTCGGGAAATTTGAAAGAGATCCTGTGGTTGTGGATTTCTGTCTTCCTTCTCTTCTGCACGCCAACTCCTGCACTTAACATCTGCGCAGCTTCGCCCGATCCAACAGCTGTCGGGATTTCCGAGTGAGATCCGACGGCTCTCAGTCTCTTTCCTGTGCTATAAGAGCGCTATGCCTCCTGAGCTTATTCTCCTCGAATCCTTAAAGGTTTTTATCCTTCTTATCCTACCAGCTCTGCTGTTGCCATCAATGACAACAACCATCAATACACATTCGTTGCTTGGTCAATATTTGCCAACATTAGGTTGTATTGTTTCCTTCTTTATTTATTGAATTTGACCCTCCTTGCAACCTTTCATTTCCAATTCTATCTTTTTGGATTCCTCAAAATTAAAAACCAAGGTACCCTTATTATCCCTTTTGACAAACATAGAGATCGATGTTGGAAGGGAATTATCATAAACCTTAATCTGCAACTCTTGAGTAGGGGTTGTCCCATGTTGAAATTTGTTTAAGATTGTAGTAAAAAGTTTATTGAAATCCTTAAATTTTTCATTGGGTCCCTTGGTAGTAGCTAATAACTTAGCCATTGGTGCCCCAGTGGTGGTTTCTTCTCCAAATTTATCTAAAAAATCCTTTTGGAACTTAGTCCAATTGGTTATGGATCCCACAAGTAGATTAAAATACCAAGTTGAAGCTGAGTTCTTAAAGGTGTAAAGGAAAATATGGTAGACCATGTCTTCATGCTATACATTTATCAACCTAATAGTGAGAATAAACTTCTTAATATGATCTTTGGGAGATCCAGACATTTATGGATTGTATTTAGGAAGTAATTTTTTCAGATGTTTGGGTAAATTATGTAGTAGAACAGGTAATGCCAAAGCATCCCTAGCCAAATAGGGTTGATTGTTATCGTTATTATTATGTTCCATGTTATCAAGGTATTGGTTTGAAGTCTCTAATTATTGTTTTGACTCTTCATCTTCAGGTTCTAAGTATCCCTAATTATCAGAATAAGTGCTTGCTAGAAGAGTTGTTGCAGGGATAACAAGGGTATTAAGAATTAGGCGAAAGGGTTGATCAATTTATTGCAAGGATAATTCCATAAGGTCTTCAATTGTATGTACTGAGATATGTTTTGATGTAGACATTATTGGTCTTACAATATTTTTTCTTATAGGAAGCAATGGGGTTATGGTTAGTGCCCCAATTTGTCTAGTGTATCCTCTAGTGATCCATCTGAATGTGTCTACTTCCTCATGAGATATTGTGTATGGAATTTTATGATAGTACCCATAAGTCTCCTCAACCTGAGGTGGAATATTTTATGGTGATAAATCTTTAGGCCTTGGATTTTATATATGTGAGTTGTTCGTATGGATTTCCATTCATTAGGCCCTCCTTCTAGCACAAATTATGTTGAAGAGGATGGATTCTCAATGCTCAACCATAGGGATTAAACTCAAGGATGAGGCCCAGTTAGACTCCTCTCTGTTTGGTATGGAATAATCCTTTGGGTTAATGATTCGACAACCATTCAATGGGATTTAAAAGTTATTTAGTGTTGCTCTTTCTTTTCTTTTTATTTTTATATTTTATGTCTATTCACTACAAAAAAGAAGTAAAATGAAAGGATTTGAAGAATATTGTGCTAAGGATAACCTTTAGGGACAATATGTAAAAGAAATCAACAACATATATGTCTCTTAAGAATTAATTGTATCAAGACGCTTTATTGTCTAATTACCTTTAAGAAAAGACAAACATGAAAAGAGAGAAGTTATTCCTCCAAAGCATAACTCTTAAAGAAAACAATAACTAAGAATAAGTCAACAACTATAGTTTATACTTCCAAGAAATATTTATATAGAAAGATATGGCTAACAACATACCCTCAAGAGAAAAATGAGTGTTTAATGTTTATTCCATTAATGATCACAAGACTAATTATGTGGTTATTGAAGTACTGAACAACAATCAAATACATAGAATAAGAGATTAATAAAGAAATATTGAAACTGATATATAGAAATGCAATTATACAAGATAAATTGATAAAATTGAAAATCTTACTAGACAGTTTTGACATGATAATTATTTGCAGAATAATCCATGACACAATTAATGCACACAATGGTTCTGTAAAAACTCATTGGCTTCTCTAGAGCTTCTAAATTAAATATTGAAATAATTATTCAATTATATTTAGCCATTTTTTTGCTACAACCAAAGGTCCCTCCTTTAGATATCAAACCCTTTATTTATAAGTAATATAATTGGCCAAAAATAGTAAGCTAAGAAAAAATAGAAACTGAATAATTAGAAATGAGTCAAGATGATTCATGTGATCTTGGAGTCACAGGGCTTGCATGTTCATCTATATATGTTGTCCACTGTGAGTAATCAACGCATCTCTGACCATATGGGAATTTATGTTGATCTATCGATACACTTAAGGTATGCTTGATATCCCTATATTGACGTGTGTGATTTTCAATTTTAGGCGCTAGTTGTTCAAATTAATCAGTAGTATTGATAGATCCAACTGTAAACTTATGTAGTTGACCTTGCTCTACTGTAATTATCTTCTTTGTTTGTGTCTAGTATTCATTGATAGTTCTTTTAAAACCCATTAATACCTCTTCAATCGGCCAAAAATCCGAGGGGGGTCCAAATGTTGGTAATTGGAGGTAAATCATCATTTGGTTTATCTTTTCCCATGTCCGATTACAAGCATCCCATTCTTCTTTCATTTTCTCCCTTGGCTCTCCTACAATATCACCCCAATATCAAGTTGTTGAGTGCATCCTCAAAACATTGTCATCTTTCAAAATATCAATACCATGATCTCCATCTCCCTTATCCTTCTGAATTTACTTGATGAACTTGACCTAGTCCAGAGCCATAGCACCCTTCTCACTCCATTGGAGTACTTCTTTATGTGTTATCCCTAACAATAGGGTCTCTTCTTGAAGTTTTTCTACCTTTCTCGGAATATTTTCTTGAATTAAAATGCATTTATCATATTCCTCCATGAGATTCTTGACCAAATTAGAAGCTCCTCCAACCTCTTGGTAGTATTGGACCTGGTATTGAAGAGAAGCTACTTATTTCCTAGCTACTTCCAACTCTCTTTCTTAGGTTATGGCCTTATCTAATGAGGCATGAGTTATGGCCATACCTACTGAAACAAGCTCACTCATCTTGGCTTTTTTGTATCAAGAATCTCCCTTATCTTTCTGAATTTACTTGATGAACTCGACCTAGTCTAGAACTCTAGCAACCTTCTCACTCTATCAAAGTACTTCCTTATGTGCTATTCCTAACAATAGGGTCTCTTATTGAAGTTCTAATACCTTTCTCGAAATATTTTTTTGAATTAAAATTTGTTTATCATATTCCTCCATGAGATCCTTAACCAAATTAGAATCCCCTCCAACCTCTTAGTAGTATTGTACCTGGTGTTGAAGAGAAGCTACTTCTTTCTTAGCTACTTCCAACTCTCTTTCTTTTTCTATGGCCTTATCTAATGAGGCATGAGTTATGGCCATACCTACTAAAACAATCTCACTCATATTGGCCTTTTTTGTATCAAGAATGACCTCCTCGGAGGTATGTAGCACACCAATGTCCAATGTGAGCTTTATCTTCTATTGAGTCCTTATGATAATTGACTTCATTTTCCTATCATATGCCAAAGATTCTAAATCAGTCACTTCATCAATTGGTTAAGGTATAGGTTGGTATCCCCAAGAAAATATATTTCTCATTGTGCCAGGAGTGTGAAAGTGTTCAATGATGGTCTCCTGAATTTTATCTTTAGGTTGGGCACTTTGAGTTTTTTCGATCGTTTGAGTCTCTTGGGTCTTCTCAATTTTATTTTCTTCCTTGGTCTTCTCAGTTGGTTGTTCTTATTGGGTATTTTCAACTAGTTGACCATGTCGCAATTTTTCTCTTGCATAGAGGATTTCTCCTCTTCCTTCTTCTTATATATTGTTGTATATTTATTATACCTAATATCCTTGCCTTCTCATGTTGATTGGGTTTGTCATGGATTTTGAACATCTAGAATGTCTTCTAGGTCCTTGGGATCAAGGACCTTGTTAGTTGGGATAACAGTATGATCTTTGCCTTGACCCTAAACCAATTATGTGGTGTTTTATTCATGAGTTTTAGTATCTTCCATAGTGTTACCCTAATTTTCTCCTATAGCCTTCTCCTCTTTTAAGTCTTGAGTAGGCTTGTTCGTGTCTAGAAAATTATCATTGGTTATTGGCACACCTATTTTATTTATATCTTCCTCATATTTTGTTAGGCCGATATTATTGGGAGGTTTTGGAGTTTTCATATTCTTAATTTCTTGTTCCCTCTTACCGTGCTCCTCCTTTTCTCTGTTTGTCCTTTCAAGTTCCTCTTTTTGTTTATGCTCCTCTTGAACTTTCCTATTTTTCTCTACTAGCTCTACCTCTACTTGTTTTTATTCTCCCAAGTCTTTTCTAGCCTTTTCTTCTCGTACTCACCTTTTTTGTTCCAAAATAGCTATCTTTTTATTTTCTACCTCAACCTTCATTATTTGTTCTACCAATAACTCATGAACAACAACTTCTTCTTGTTTCTTTTTTAGTTCTTCCTCTGGATTATTTTGTTGTTCTTGTTCCTTGAGAATCTTTTCATGTTCTGGTAACATGGCTTAATGATCTCGTTATGCATTCAACATTTCTTCTTCTATTTTCTTGGCCTCTTCAACTTCTTTTCAGGGCATCCTCTCGACTTATAATTTTAAATGTTCTTCTAATGTCAAGGAGGAAGAAACACTCATGTTTGGGTTAACATTTCTATTCTCAACTTCCTGCCAATCTTGTGCATTTCCTGTGTAGAGTTCTTCTTGCCATTTATTGTGTGCATAAGGCCCACTGATAGACACTTGTTGAGCATGCTTAAGAACTAAACTCTTAGGGTCATGTATCTTGTAGCTCTCAGTTTTGAACCTATATTCTAATTGAATTTGACATTCTTGTTTAGTGTGTTTGGTACCCCTTACTGTATAATACCCTATCTAAAAATTGTAAGGGATAGAAATTTTATTCCTATCTTTGACCAAGGAAATATTGAAGCCTTCCATGAAAGATTGGTAGAAAATCTCACCAATCACAAGCATGTCCAGGACATAGGCTGGTAGAATGTGTGGTGGGTAGGTGGCTCCATATATTTTGATGTAGTTATGTTTTTCCTCCAAATACCAATTCCCAATATAGGTAAGGATATTTTTGGCTTGTTTTGATATCGTAGGGAATTCCTACCCAAAGATAAAAGTGTATAGGCGAGCTATGAATAAATCACATATATGAGAGTATGATTTCTTATGCTTGTTATTGCACAAGATATTGAAATATACATACACCAATGGCTCATAGATTTTCCAGGTAAGTTATAACCTAGGGAATGTATTTTTAGCACATAATACATCAAACAAAAAGAAACCATATGGAATGATGAAACTACACATAGTTAAGGTTTGTAAGTTTATCTAGTTCTGATGTTGAGTTGGTTTTATATTATATCCCCATCATGGATATGGTATATGCCAAAGGCATCTAGGCCTTCAAAAATTGGGAACATTCATTTTCCCCATACAGTATGCATAACAAGAGCATAAGGTACATGTATGGTTCACTCAAACCAATGGTAGGGTATTCTCCTATTCATAAATTTTTTGTCTTATTTCCACCAGTTTGCTAAAATCCTATTGGTGTCATACTTTTGGTATAAGGCCACTACAAAATCGTTATTAAGTGACTACTATGGTTCCTAGAATTTACAATACTCGTTAACGTCCTGCAGGAGGAAAGATAAGATAAATTAACCATTGCCATTGTTGATCAGACAGTTCTTGCATTCTGTGTGATTTATAATCCATTCAACTAGTTCTACACAGGGAAAGACTGATGTCATTGCTGCGAAAAAATGCAACCTAGACCACCTAATCTTCTGAAAAAAATGAATTGTCTACATTTGTAATATCGAGGTCACTATGGTGGGTTGAGTCTGAATAATTCTTGTCTTTAAACTTGATAAAAATATCATTCCATCCAGGAATCGCTACCTGTGTGGTAGTGCAGAGATAGAACCTTCCTCTAGTTCTCCACTCCTCATCCTTGGCTTATTTGGAAATTTGTGAATAAGTATCCTTCTGGGAGGCATCTTTACTGCATCACAGAAAATCTGAGATATGAGCAATTATTAAAACTCTTTTGTTTCAATAATTTTCCCGTGACGTTGATGGTCAATAGCTAGTTAGCTAAAACATTAACTCGCTTATTATAAAACTTCAATGAATTCTATCAATGCTTAATGGCTTTATCGACGATGGACAAAATTCTTGACATTCTTTTATTTTAAAGTGGCTCATCTCTCCACCGACACTAATAGTTCATCAATGCCTCTTTAAGACTTGCATCGAGGTTGGGAGTTTAGTAAGTTTGGACTTGTTCTTTTGCCTCAATCTCGATGGTTTTATTAGTACTTTCAGAAAACGTTGTGTTTCAAGCTCTTTGTTTAAATTATTTCCTTTATTTTCCTTGTAGTGCAAATATGAGAATTTTTTGGAGTTTTCTTATGTGCTTAAATTTGAATAAAGCAAGAAGATGAAAATGCATCAGATTGAGTAAACTCAATGTGGAATCTATAGAAGTAAAACACAAAGGAATGTAAAATGAAAAAAATAAAGTGGTATCCTAAAATTGAATTTTTTTGAAAAGGGTGTGTTGTGTACTCAACACTGTGATTTGGAGAAACACCTTCATTTGGGTTTCTTTTTCTTTTTGGGACGAGAGTAATAGTATGTGTTTTCTCCAATTGGTATAGAGAGGGTCCCCACCATCTCCATCACTATCACATCCCTCACAACTCTCTCCTCTACCAGCATTAATCTCATGACTCTTATGGCCTAAAGACGGGCTCTTATGAGGGTGATGTACTATGCCACCCTCGACATTGGTTGTGGATCTTACCCTTTGTCTATGTCATGACTTCTTGTTTTCTTCCAAGGGAGAGACCTATACTACACCAACATTTGAACTTGCCCTTGTATGTGGATCTTCATGGGCTACTTGTTTCTTCTTTTTGGGAGAAATTTTGCTCAAGGTAGTTGTCACCTTGGCCCTGACATGAGAGTCCTCAATGTCATTGCCTCCTTCTATAATTTCTTGCACTCTATAAGAAACTGAGGCATAACCGATGAATGTCATGTGAGCCATGAAAATACCTTTCGAATCAAAGCCATTGTGAGCTTATTCTTCTTTCATGTTTAAGGACTCGAAGAATCCTTCCATCTCGGTCAAACTTGATGATTTTTTTATAATATCAGAAATCTTGAAGGGCGTGGGAATAAATTTCCACCTTCTCTTCTTATCAAATAACAAGGACCATGACCTATATTGTCTACACAACTCATACACCAAAAACCTGTCACACACAAATCAGGGAAGAAGCAGGGGCTTCCCTTCGAAGCCAAAGAGCCTTATGTATGTGAACTGCTCTTCAAATATGCACACTCCTTTTCCCATGAGAAAATCCATGGCTAATTATGTCACCCTAGCCATCTCAGTCCCTATGAGCATGCTTGTGCACTCCTTGATGCAGGAATCTTGGATTTGGTAAAAAGAAAATGGATCATTTTTCTTCCATAGTGCGGGATACCAAAATTGAGTGGGATATTCTTCAAAATTGGCATTTTCCCTTGGGGGCATGCCCTCGAATGTATTACAATAAACAAGAGAAAGAATCAAGTAAGAGGTCATGTAGAACCTCTTGTTTTGAATGAAACTATACAACTAGTGGGAGATTTCATTCGAAATAACATGGGCCCAATCGAAGATGGTGTCTAGTTTAACTGAGTGATGGAGAACATATAGAATAAACCCGGGAACATACGTTGTTGAGTCTTGACTCACTAGTCATGCAAAAATCTAGGAGAATTATTTAAACAGTTGGGCTAACATGTATGTGTTGATTTTGTTGATGTTCGAGGATCCCACCAAGGGCTAGACCAATAGTTCCTTGAGAAAACTCAAGCCCCCGCCTGGAGTGTCCAAGAAGGAATTCACTTCAGGAAGCTTTAGGACTCTGTATGGTTTCGGGAGATGTAGCATCCTTCTAAAAGTATTCGGTATTAACGGGATTGGCATTCTTCCGCTTTCCTTAACCTCAATGACTCTACGCTTTGAATTGAATCTCTTAGCACACCAGGTGACCAATTCTCTGAAATTGAATGCCTCAGGAACAGATCATGCTTTCATTATCCCTGACATCCAGACTTTGTTTTTGAGCTTATCCTTCAGAGATAGCTTAGAACACTTGCTATACACTATGGGCCATTGAAAATCCATACTTTCACAAGCCAATGTGTTCACTGTGTCTCCACATAATGGTTCTCTCTTCTTCTTGTTCTCCATCTTTTTCCACTTCCAATGCACTTGGGTAAGTGTGAGAATTACATGTATAAATTTGATTTCATGCTTGATATGTACCCCTTAATCGCAAATTAGGGGTCAATTCATTATTCAAAATTTCCCCTTCATACATTCGATCCATGTCGTTCATTAAATGGTAATTGTCATTTGTGTACATGAGGATCAAGGGAAATGTGCGAGAATCAATCCTCGTTAATTAACAACAGTCGTTCTCATCGTGTGGGAGTTGTATGAAGGATATGTTGGGATTACTTGGGGAAACCATTTGTATCATACATGGAAAGAAGGAATTGGATTACGTGGCATGTGGGACGTGGCATGTGGGTGTGAGGAACCAGAGTATGACGTGGGATGCAGGTTGCAAGAATAAGGACGATGTGGGGGGTGCATCGGGGCCATCCTTCCTCGTGATCTACCCAGGCAACTGGAGAAAAAATCTAAATACAGAATGTGGGGATGCGGGTATGTAGGGATGCGAGTATGTGGGCTTGTGGGAATGCAGGAATGCAAGGATGCGGGATGCGGGCTTATGGGATGCGGAAAAATTTACAAGGATTTCACTCCCCACATCCACATGATGGACTTAGGTGTGATGTAGGATGCAAATGCAATGATTTTTGACAAATTTATTACCACCCGACATCCGCACTACTAAGGTGTTAGGAAAAGGGGATCTACAAGGGAAAAACATACATAAGTAGAAGAAGGTAAAAGGTATCCACAAAATTTGTGAAAGATTGAGTTGAATCACTAAAATTTTAAGAACCTTAGCACAATCCATATCCAAATCATTGAGGATACTATAACCATTAATAGGGATATAACCATTAATAGGGATAGAAGGAAAAATGAGGCCCTTAAAAAATTGAGAAATTAAAAGGTAAACTCAGTGGATGCTTCAATATGTCCAATAAATCTTAAGGTATAGTCCTAACCATATGAATATTTGTTGTATATAGTTGAACATGCCAAGCTATCCACTAGCCATAAATAGAGTTAGTTTCCCACCTAGTTTAACCCAAAGGTAGACCACAAGTAGAGCCAGTGGAAGCATTTGAGAAAATCGATCCAATTGATTATGGTGACCAAGAAGCAAGAGAAAGGGTAAAGGTAGTTGATTCAACATATGTAGAGTCAATTTGAAAGGTATTCCCCACAAGAGTAAAACCAAAGTGAGCAGGACCGGTATTAGATCAAAATTTTAAGGTTTGGCACTATTTATATGAGGATTTATTATAGATATGTGAGAAAGTTCAAGTTTTGTATTACATAAAAATATAATGTGCTTCATTCTATAAAATGAGGTGTGTTGAGGTGACTTCCACCCACCCAGGAGTGAAAGTGTGTTGAGGTGACATCCTCCCACCCAAGGGTGAAGGTGTGCATCTATTTGTAGAAAAAAAATACACGCCTTCACCCCTTAAGAAACTCGTGGGTAGTGGGAGGTGAAGGTGTGCATATGTACATGGTGGTGGAGGGTGAATGTGTTCATTGTGCAAGATCACCCAAACTTGTCATTTACTCCAAAATTCACTTGAGTTCAACCTAGATGGAAAAAATTTGACACTCAACCATAGTTTTTTGCATTACCTTAATAATCACAAATTTTCTTGAACATTTTAAAAAAGGATTTGGATGAAAGTTGGACATTGCAATGAACCCATAAAGAACACAACATTTCTTTGTTGAATCTATGTGATATTCTATTGAATTTGTTGGAATTTCATTCACCAAAACAACTAATGTGTTCACTTGAATATGATTTTCTTCTTCAAACTAGTTTGATGAAGAATCATCTTTTTCTCCTTAGGCAACCTCAATGCTTGCAACCAAGTGATCCACATTAATGCAATTTATACTCCTATTATATTTAGTATTGGATTCTCAAACTATTGTTTTAAGGAATGGCTAGGTGTGGTATGTGGTGGCATGTGGTTATGTGGTCACAATGCTTTATGGATTACGTAGTGCATTTTGTGGTATAGAGGGTTGATTATTGGCTATCTTGGTTAGCTCGAGATAATTTATACCTTTGGATTTTGAGCACCAATGCATAGATAATTTAGAGACAAACCCTAAGCAATGAGCATCTATAGTCATCACTTTATGCTCTTATGGTTCTCCTTATCTCCATTCTCATTGTTATTGTTGTTATCCCCTCACATCTAGGGCTAACTAGAGGAGATTTTTCTCCTATGATCCACATCACAGACAACAGTTTCATAGATGACATCCATGGTTCTCCACAGACGCTTGACTAATGGTGCTCCCAACATTTTTCCAAACTCACTCACATTTGGAGATTATGGTGCTTAACATACATGAGGTAACATGTTTCATTACTTCATATTATGTGTTAATGCCTTATGTATTTTTCATGAAAGTAGCAACCATTAGTTGAGATGAATAATGGATCATGATGGTCTAATTTTTTTCCTTTTTCTTTCTTTCACCTTGGTGGTCATCATCATCTTCTATATAAATGTCTTCACTATTGGGTAGAGTTGTACTACTGGGGGACTTTGAGAGGGGTAGTGTGTCGATATATTGATTCATAAATAACATTCTCCACCTTCCCCAATCTTTGTTTCCCCTACTTTTGATTTGGTAGTCGTATGTCACACATAAAGGTTCATGCTTCATAATCCCATGAGAAGGAGCTTGAATGCTTGAGGTTGATGTAACTTGATAAAAAAAACACAAGGAAAAGAGTAAGATGCTAAAATCAAAATGCAAAGCACAATTAAAAGAAAAGGAAATGTCAAAAACCCAAGGGAAACAAAGCGTGATAAAAAAGGTTAAATGAATAAAGAAAATAGAAAACAAGGGTTTGGAAAGACATGGTGTCGAGGAAAGGGTAACTCAACGCATAAGTTCTCTCTCATTCCAAAGGGGCCCAAGTGGATGAATATCTTACATAACCTCACATGGCTATGCACTACAACTCATGAAATTAAACCCTAAACCATACCATATATCATTACACTTGCTCATTGATGGGTTTCTTGGGAAATATTTATCTTTTTGGGCACTGAACATGTAATAGAGGCTAATGATGACCCCTTCCATACCTAAACTTGGAAAATTGTATGAATTATTTGAGTTATTGTAAAGTTTGAGGATGATGCTTAATGTGATCTACCTGATGGAATTCACATTTGACATGACTCACTTGTTATGTAGAATTCTACTTGTGTACATGCCTCCATATTCATGGCTACATTGGGTCACCTGAGCCCCTTTTTGGATGATGTTCTTTGCATGGATATGCCATGGATATTATCCTTGGTCCTTTGGAGGACATTGAGGAGGATACCTACATGATTTATGGAGATCATCCCACTTCTTATGAGGACATTAGGCTTCTTATGAGGATTTTGGGCTTATTTGAGGATGCCATGCCTTGTAGAGATGACCTAGCACCTTTTGGGGAGGACATGGCACCTTTTTTAGGGGATGTTGCACCTTTTAGAGATGATTTTATACTTGTAGGATGAAACTTTTCACCCTTTGGAGGGACTGGTTCATTGGGATCCCCTACACATGACTTTTGACATCATATGAGTGAATCGTCCACCCTTGGGAGACCAAACGTGCCACACTTGCGACTTTGAGGATGTATTACCTTTTGAGAATTTTACTTCATCTTGGGAGAATCTTTGGGGGTTTTTTGACTCATCCACCATCGTATCATGGATATTTTATGTATTATGACCTTATCTCTAGGGCTTGCAAAAAGATGAAGGCATTTTTATATTTTCTTAGGGTTTAAAGCTAGGAAAATATTGTTATACTAATGAGAAGAGTGTTAGATCTCTCATATAAATAAGAGAAACACTTTTCATTTGGAATCATTGCTAGAACTTGTGGAGAACATTACTTGTCTACTTCTTCTCTTCTATATTTTCTCTAGATGGATAACTAGAGTGACTTATTAAACATGGTGTCTTGTGGATTGTCTTGCAGATGCTCTTGGCTAGGGTTTTGAAGATGAATCGATTTCTTGAGTAAGTGGTCTCACTTGATCTATTGGATGTTGTTTATGAATTATTTTAAGTGTAGTTGTACTTCTTTAGTGGTAGTGGTGCACTCTCTTTGTGGAACAAGTCCCTTCTTCACAACTTTTGGAAGATTACTAGTGGAGTGTCTTCCCTTGAGCTATCATGAAGCTTGTAAGGAACTGTCAAAACCCTAAATATGATAGATCTAATAAATAGGTAAACACCCCAATTAAAAAACTAGATATGAAAAAATAGAGATACTTGATTCAATATTTCATAGCTTGCTAGGAATGCATGGTGATTAACTTACCTGGAAACCATGTACCTACAATCTGGTGATCTCATAAACATAGCCATACCTTGATATGACAACCACAACAAGAGTGGGGGATGACTCTCCACCCAACCATAGACCTTGCTACTTAAATCTTCAGTAGCAGGTCACCCCCGAGCCCTCAATCTACTACTTTTCCAACAATTATTTAGCCTTGTCCTCTCTATAGACCATCCAAAGATAGTTGTCAATTTTTCTCCTTCTCTCCCCTCCTTATATAGAATCCAAGAACTCAATCCCTAGGATCCACTTGAATTCTTTATTATATTTTAGGGTTTCTCCATAATTGTTGTTACTTATTTTACGTTTTTTTCTTTAATTACTCAAATATCCATAATAATTATTTATTATGACCCCCTTTAGGATAATTATTATATACTTATTTATTATTATTTATTCATATAAGTACTTATTATGACCGTTTTAGGAGGATTATTATATTTATGTTATTATTATTATTATTATTATTTATATTTTTAATAATAATATGGGGTATGACAAGCACTAGGTGGATTTTCTAGGGTTTGTAATGGACAGCCCTAGATATCCCCCTAGATATACTTACATCCTCTCAAGGGAGTTCTTAGTTGACCCCATATGCCCAAAACAAATAGTAGGCACTACTCTTCTTCCCTCTAATCAAACTTAATTCCAAAATTTCACCTTTTTATTTGTGTTTTAGGGTTTTATAACAACTTGTATTCATTCTCAACCATACAAAATCTAAATGTCTTGGTTTTTTGTGCATGATATTGATGTAAAATTCATCTTATTATCATAAATAGTCTTTCTGATTTAGATTACAACCATATTAAGGTTAGACATCTTGTCATATTTGGTTGTTATGTGCCTTTTAATTTTCAGAATTAGCTAGTTGTTTAAGCCATAATTCTATCCATTGATTTAGTCCTAATTTTTACTTGTTTACAATACATTTAAAGGGATAAAGTTGATTGTTGTTGTAACTTGTTCATTTCTACAATTGTTTATCTTTTATACAAGTTTTATAGTAGACATTGGTAAATTTTAGATTTGTAGTGTATGAGGATCATTTTGCATTGAATAATAACCCCCCCTAAATCAATGTTAAAGCACATCAAACCCAAATCTGGAATTTACTTTGAATAACCACCTAATACATAAGTTTTTTGATATATTTAGTTGGTTGTAAATTGGGTAGCTATATAGGAAACCTTAGACTTAATTGTGTCTTGCCTTAGGAACCCTAGAGGCTACTATGGAAGCTTCCCTTGTGTTGGATTCATTCTTCACTAAAACGAGGGAAGTTGTTGCATAGATGACAATGGTAACACTTGTAATGTTCCACTCATTTTGTACCTTGTGAAGGATTTGCACTAGGGTGACAGAGTGTGTAATAACAATTATGATGTGGCACCAAGCAATTTGGATAGTTAGTGTATATCATCTTGCAAATATACCAAATTATTTTAAATATACACAATAATGTAGATCAAACTAAAGAGGCATGCATACAAGTTTTTGTCCCAATGAAAGAGGGCCTAGAATCCCATTCTCCATATTCAGAGAGTTGCTCATTTTGTTCTAGGAATGAGAATCTTATGATATGTTGAGAATGTTTTATGAAAATCATCCACATCTAGAACATATATTAATTGATTCCTAAAATGTTTTTATTGGTTATCCTTTTGCACAAAGCTACAATTATATTGCACCCAATTTTTATGAGATACATGATTATCTTTAAATGAAATGGAAGTAAATAATGCAATTATGAATTTATTGTTTGAATAGTATTTGTAATTCCATTTCAATTTAGATTGAATGAGATGAATACATTTCAACTAGTATTAGTATTAGATTTGAATTTGATTCAAGTCTTCCATATTCCCAAATATGGAAAAGGGATGGATTAATGAATATAAATATTTTTATTTATGCATCAAAAATGATGTATCACACACACCATCTATGGAAAAAAGAAGAAGGATATGATTGATTTTATATGAGCATTGATAATATATTTTATTACCATCGTCAAATCTTGCATTCTTGTTTCTCAAGCCAACTTTTAGTTATGTACACAATATTAAGATTCAATTGGAAAAAAAAGTGACGATAAGAGTAAATAAGAGGAAGATAACATAACAAATTGATTCATGTTCGATAGTAAAGAATTAAGTCATAGGTTTCAAAGTAAACATGATCATCGTTTTAGTTTTTAATAATTTATATGAAAATAATTAATTATATAATTTGAATATTTGATTTTTGCATTTCATTTTAGTAGATCAATAAAAAAAATAAAAATAAAAATTCATTTTTATCGATAAAACTTTAATATAATGGCATACTCAAACTCATTTTTTAATTAATTCTTCGTTCAACATACACTCTCTTATATTATGGTGAAAATAGTAACATTCAACCAAAGTGATTATCTTCTAAAAAGATTAGGTGATTAGGCATTGTCATTAACATGTATTCACCCTGTTAATGTCGGAAGTCACTCCTGGATTGCTTGCAGGAGCAGAGCCTGACACCCATCAATTTTATGTCACGATAGTTTTAATGGGGTGATCGAATGGAGGTTAACTCAAAACGATGTGGTTCTAGCTTCGAAACTAGGTCAGGCATGCATAGCAAGTGAGGTCTTAGATAACTTCAGATAGTGAGTTGTAGTAAGGGTGAGTAGGGGGAAGACTTGTATCAGAAAGATGCTAAGGTCTGAAGTGAACATCAGGTTCCTAACAGACTGTGGAAGAAGACATCTGAACGCAAGATCTTCTTACGCTCAAACACAGAAAACCAGAGAAAACAATAGTGCCACAATAAATCTTTTATCACAACATCATTGCCATAATTTGTGCGAATCAGTCGGTCACGAACTCTCTTAGCATAAGTTGAAAACCAGATGGAGTGAAGAGACTATCTGTCATTAAACAAGAAATCTTACATGTAAATACATAACTAGAGAACTAGAGTCTATGCTAAAGCTTTACAATCGGGAGCTCAACTCTACCATCGATACCTTCAGAAATACCAAAACTGAGTACATATACTTGGGCGGATTTGCCCAACAGAGGCGCGCTCGCCCTCCAAGGCGTAGCGTCTCTTCAATCAATCTTCGGGCGGAAGTCCTTTGTCAGACGTCTCCTTAACTTCGCATGGCCTCTGCAGGGGAGGAGTAACTGGGCCAGTAAATGTTGAGCTAGCGTGTGCAGGCCTCCTCCGGCTGGTCGAGAACTCGGCATGGCTTCTCTGAAAAGAAATGGGTACACAAGACTCTCTCGAGCAGTCCACTTGCCAGACCCTACATTCTTCGCATTTAATGAATGATGAGAGGCTTCAACCACCCTTTCTCGCCTTCATTTACTCCAAGCGAAAACCAGGACCGAGGTCGGATCAAATGGCACTTGGAGGTCGCGGTAATTCCTTCTGTGAATCATGCATGACGTCTTCGGCCCTTCCTGAACAACTTTTTCTTTCACAAGTGACCATGGGTTGTGACCGCGTGCTTATCCCCAAGGCGCTTTCGGCGTTCGCGAATGGAAGGGGTTAATCCTTTCTTCTTGAAATTGCGATGAGCAAAACGCCGAGAAGGCTTAATCTGGCGCCTCGCGCCCTCTGGATCTGACGGTTCCGAATTCTCCTGACAATACTGTGGGCCCCAGGCCCTGGACGCTCTTATCATTTCGTGCATCGAGGAAAGATGGAGCTGCTTCTTGCGTTTCGAAGTTGCAATGGGCGAAAAGGCGAGGAGCTTAATCGCGTGCGCCAGGTGTCTCTTGTGGATGAACGAATGAGACTGTTCCTTGATATGGTGGGCCCGTCATTAAACGTGCTTTTCATTTCGCGATTCGCGAGTCGGAGACCCTTGGTTCCTCTTCTTCAACTCCCACTTCCCGAGACGGCGATATGGGCAGGGCTCCCTTTCTGGTCAGCGTCCTCCATATGTAACCGTTGGCTAGGGCCTAAGTACTAGCGCCTCTCGCTACTCGTGACCTCGCGAGTGGAGTATCATACTTTGGCATTCTCCCTTCGCGAAGTCCCGAGACACGATGGTCAGCGTCGATTGACCTTCTTCGGACATTTTTCGTAACTCGGAATCTCGCGCAACCAAAGGGATATGGTCCACCCTTCAAACTCACGAACTCTGAGCTCGAGAAATAACATTGTGCTTGAACTGCTTGCGATCAACGGCCCTCGTAACTTTGCGAGTGCCTCCTGAAGGATTCTGACCGTTGAATTCCTTAAAACTTTAAGCACTATACTTGACGAGACTCGGTTAATCTGCAATTGCCCATCAATCGTTGTTCTGCTCTTTCGCCGAATCCTTTCCGCTGAAGAATGAAATGCCCGCTCGCTTGATTTTAAGTCCGAAAAGGACTTCTTCTATGTGCTGCGCTTGGGCGCTTCTCGTGCAACCCGCAGACTCGAATATCCCTATGCCGAAGACAAGTAATGTTGCTAACACACCCAAACATGTGTGGATAAAGCTTTTTGTGCAACTAATTTAAAGGTTTCTTAAAACTTGGTCTACTTTCATATTCTTTTATTTTCCTTCTTGAACGACTTGATTTGAATTTTATAATAATATTTAGGATTAAATGAGTAGAACCCATCTCCCATGATTATTAGACATGATGACTAATTTATCTTGAACTTGAATAGTCCATTTAATAGGGACGAATAACTTTGAAAAGTCACAAAAATGAAAAAGTAATTGAAATTTGTGAAATGACTCACATAGCATCCAGGTTCATCTATGGAACTTGCACATGATAATTAGGGTTTTCCAAGATGGTTACCCATTTCAAAACTCTTCTGAATCAAACACACTTAATAATGAAGTTCTTCGTATTGGTTTTGGAGGGTAACCTAGAGAAGAATAACACAGAATCTGCAAAAAATAAAAGAAGGGAAATAATACTCCAAAGATGATACGTGGTGTCTAAAGACATCGTTTCAGCACTTAAGCATAGTGCATTATGATTAGAACATCACAATGCATGATAGATTTTTCAATAGAAAGTGTATTTCACATACATCATATCGACACATGGAGTCATTTATTTATTGTCTCGGTATCTAACCAAGTTCCTTGAATTCAGGAAGATATGGTCCACAAATAACGGTCAACAATTGTAGCAATTTTCGGTAAACCTATGATGTCTTGTCAGTTAGTCGACTCACCTAGTCGACCCGAACATCCAGTCGTCCAACATGTAGTCAATTGTTCGGCTAGTCGACCTCTCGACTCACTGTCCCCAACTGCTAGTCGGTCGCCTAACCGACTGTCTCTAGTTCCTAGTCAACTGCCTGACTGACTATCTCCAGTAGAGGTACGATGAGCCATCAAAACCTGAGGTTCCAACACTTCCCCATAATTAAGTTTATATAGCTTAGTATACTATATATATAACCTTAACAAATATTTTACTTCATAAACTCTTATAGACATTGAATTTTATATTTAAAAGTGTAGAGAAACATATTTTCTATTTAAAAAGTTTAACATGGTCTTTCGCCTAATTCAAGTTTATTGCTTAATTCCACCCCCAAGATTTCCTATTCTTCTATTGATACATAAATTGTGGAAAGTATACACTAAACAACACATAACATATACACAAATTTTACCCTAGAGCAACTCACTTTGGGAAATCTCTAGTAATGAAATGGATTATTTATGCATTATTAATTATTTTAGAAGAAGATGAAAATTACAGATTTTACAAAGAACTCTCTCAGAGGAGAACTAACTATGCATGGAACTCCGATCACTACAACAATCAACTTTCTTCCTATGGCTTTGTCTCTGATCATCTACTAGGAAGAGTGTTAGCTATTAGATTTTATTTTCTTTTGGCCTTGTCTTTGGATATTTCTCCAATTAGAAGAACTCCTTCAAAGAATAACTAGAACTCCCCGTGTGCATATGGGAATGCTTAATTTCCATAATTTTGTGTGTGCCAATTTTGTTACGAGTGGAATGGAATGTGCAAATGATGTGACAAGCATGTTGCTAGAGTGAAGAATATGTTGAGTAAAGATGTAGAGTCAAAGTGCAGCAGAGAAGCAGAGAAAGCTTGAGTATGAAAATATGAACAAGCACATAATGTGATAATGAAGAAGTCGCGATTGTAGCATGAAGAGTTGATGCAAGAGAGTGGAGATGAAGTCGAGCAACAACAAGATGAAGATGATTGCAGCAAAGGAGTGGTTATAGTAAAAGCAAGGTAGAATGAAGAGACTCTTCAGTGGAAAGCATTGGTTGAGTTTATTAATAGATTGGTCATGGTGCAAAAGAGGGAGGATGGAGAGATAGTAAGCGTCATTTAATCGGAGTAGTTTGAACGAGAGGATTTTAAACCAGTGAAACACATTGGATGAGATTCACAACAATTGGGAGGGGTGGATGAGTTGCAATATGCAATAGAAGAAAGAAGGGTGATGTTAATGAACACAATCCAAGCAAAGAAGATGGCAAGATAGAGCACATGTGTGAGAGATTGTTTACAATGGCAAATCGCAGGAGTAAGGATTAAAAAATGGAAGGAAATGAATGATGAACGAAGAGTGAAGAATGATGAGTGGAGCAAAGTATGGAAAAATAGAAAGAAGAGAAAAATGAAGATAGCTAGAACACTCAATAGTTGTTGATTCATCAAGAACCTTTTGAACAAGATGCTCTAAATTTTCCAAACCATGGGAATTTGATGTAGGAGCATCCATGGCTAAGCAAGTTATCTTACAAGCATTTGAATTCATAGATATATGTGAGAACCTTAAAAGGACTTCCAGTTCAAATTTAAGGATATGGTCATGTCTACTTTACCATAGGTGTGCATTTTGTATAAGCTCTTGGCATGTATTTTCATAAATTGTGGAATATGGAAATTTGTTTTAAGAATATATAGTCATGGAATAATATGAAACGGGTTTGTAAAACAATGAATGTAGGACTCAAATTATCTTACAAAGGATGATTTGGATCCTTAAGTTGGCCTCCGTGTGCATTTTGTGATGATGGAGTGCATTTCCTAGAAATGTTAAAATAGTGTAGGAAGGCAGTTTTGCAAACAAATTGCATGCACTTCGGAATGAATCAATGAAATCCAAGACATGGGTAGCATGGAAAAATACCAATTTATGTGAACTGTTTCCTTAAATCATGCATGCGAAATATTTGGGTGCATTTTAAAAAGGCCTCCTCGACTTTTTTTGCACACTATGTGAAAAAATGGTAGAATTTTAATATTTTTGCATAAATGTTCAAATTGAAAATCATGAAATTTAAAAAGGTGAAAAATGAGAATACACAGATTCTAAAAGTTGAACCACTCAATTTAAGTAATAAATAAATCTTCAACATGGCGGTTTTTTGTCAATTTTAGTGAAAAATGTAAAAGTTGCCAATTTGGTAGATTCAATATGAACAAATGGAGATGAAATGGAAAATGAGACATGGTTTTGTCAACAAAGTGAAATCTTCAGTGTACAAATCTTCCTTTTCAAAAGAACACCTATACAAATTTTGGTGTGCCTTTTTCTGAACGCTCTCACACATATTTGTACTTTATTCTTAACATTAAACTCTAAATCTTGAGAAATTGATGCAAATTAACATTTCATTTTTAGTAAATTTTTGTAAAAGGGAATATGAAGAGTTGTAATTCAAATTTAAAGTTGAAATGTCAAGAACCAATGAACTTTCAACATAATTATGAAGTTTGTATATGGGTAAAAGCCCTTTTGTTTTCCTTTGGTTTGGGTTTGTATAATGTTGATCTATGTGATCTTGTAATGTTGAGAGTATTGATCATTAATTTAATAAAACTACGAGATTGTTGTTGAAAATATTTGCTGAAAATATATGCTGTAAATTTGCTGACTATTTGAGAGATTGTTGCCATTACAAGTTTTGATAACTGAAATTGCAATATTAAAATTATTCCAATCATAATAAGGTCCATGATTTCATTCATTTGCAACATCAAATGAAAAATTACAGTAAATATTGTCAAAATATGAAAAATTACAGAATAAACATTGTCAAAATTGCGAATAAACAAAAATGAGCAAAATTCAAACAAACAAGCAAAGGTTGAATATCAAACAAGTGAAGTTCAAGAGAAGACAGTGGATTTAAGGGAAAATTGGCACATATCGAAGTAGCAAAGATGGAAAAATATGGAAATGATTCTGGAAAATGCAAATTCAAAACTCCGTGGAATATCTAGTTGACTATGTGGATGAGCCAAAGACCAGAAGCACCCTCCGACTCAGGATTTCCTCCAATATCCACCAATCTGATCAAATACACGAAATTATGGCATCTATTTGTTTATTGGCTTCCAAGTTCTTTCATTTGTTTCCCTTATGGGTGTTTTAGTTCGAAAAGGAAAATACGTTAAATAAGCTTTGGGTTTGGAATCCTCGATATGCTATGAAAACAGTCAGTCTATACTATGATAACATAGTATAACGGGGCATACTCACACTATCTCACATGTGGCATACAGGGCTAGTTGAGGTATACTATGATAACATAGTATAAGGGGGCATACTCACACTATTTCACATGTGGCATACAGAGTTAGTTGAGGTTTGAACATACTCACACTATCTCACATGTGGCATACAGGGCTAGTTGAGGTATACTATGATAACACAGGGCTAGTTGAGGTATACTATGATAACATAGTATAAGGGGGCATACTCACACTATTTCACATGTGGCATACAGAATTAGTTGAGGTTTGAACCAGAGACATCATAAGGAGCGACTTAACAGTATACTTTATTGTCAATTGATTTACATCTTCGCAGTTATCCATAATTATAAAAATATTAAGGTGATGATTAAATTGGATCATGTCTCAATCAGCCATAGTTATCAAAATGTTAAATGGATCATCCATAATTATCAAAATATTAAAGAGTATGATGAGAAGATCATCATCACTGTAGGACGAATGAATAAAAAATAAATTGAATTAACAAAGAGAGATTGTGCTCAACCAGAAAAGTAGCGTTGGCAAAATGAAATAGATGGTAATTGATATCACAATATCTTGGGATTCATTGCAATTCATTTCATATGACATACACATTTCTCTTCTGAAATAGATGTAATGGATATCACAATATTCTGGGATCCATTGCAATTCATTTCATATGACATACACATTTATCTTATGAAATAGATGGTAATGGATATCACAATTTTCTGGAATTAATTGCAATTCATTTCATATGACACAGATATCTCTTCTGGGATTCATTGCAGTTCATTTCATATGGTTATGGATACCACGATATTTTTGGATTCAGGGGGCTTTTTTCCATTGTGTAGGAAAAACATTTATTTTTCCTTGCCGATGGCTATGCCCTGCAAGGGGTTGATGGAATACTTTTATGAATTGATACCCTTTTTAACAGACATGATTGGGATCTATATCAAGTGTTTGGTTGTAATGAAATATTCTGATGCTGATTTATTTTGGATTTGGTTTCCAGAATGCCGTTGTTGTTTTGGGGAGAGTTTTCCCTTGTCACATCTTTGTCCTCAAGATGGGGTGGAGTCTATCGGATTTCTGTTGCTGGGTGGAAGCATGGTCTTTCTGCAATTGGTTTCTTCTACCAGGATATGTATCTATTGAGAAATTGTATTTGTAATTTATAAGAAGTTTCAGGATATTGATTATGGTTATCCTAATTTCGACTAAGAAATATGCGCACATATTTCCTTCCATTTTCTAAATGTTTATTTGAAGCTTTTCATTTGCATTCTTATTTTGATAAAAATGTGAGAAATGTTGTTTTCGTAAGACTTGCCTTTCTTCTGCATAAAACAAATACAACATGTTGGGGAAAAAAGTATGTGAATGTAATTCCAGTGATAGTTACACACTTGCTCCATGGAAAATTTTTATTCCAGGAGCTTCAATTTCAAAAATTGGAACCATATTTTGAAAACTTTATTCTAAGGGCTTCAATTTCATATATTGGAACCATATTTTTAATTGAGAAGCGAATAAGTTATGGCCATTTGAGACTAACCCACTAACGTTGAAATGGTATGACAGAGTTTATGCCTCACTCCTAAGGATAAATTTTCGACACATTACAAGGATCGATCAAACTGAACTTCAATAAATCTTATAAAGGTAACCTCAGCATGACTAGATCAAGAAGGGTGTTCAGAGATCATTATGGACATAATTTTATATGGAAAGAAACCAGCAACAATGTAAAATTAAAAGCTCTGATATTTGGAAATAAGGAAGCCCTTAATTTCAACTTCAAAAGATTTTTAAAGGAGATTCTAGATGATGATTAATAAGAGTAATATTTAAAGGAGATTGTCAATGGTGATTGACCTCCTAAATGGAAAATACAAAAGTTCATCATAGGCGTTGGCAAGCCATATGAGGTGAAACAAAGTTCTTCAATTGATTGAAGAAAATAGATTGTTCCAGTTAAAAGATTAACCTTCAAGTCACTGACTAATTGGCCAACTAAGTCACGTCTTTGCAAAGCGACCGAAATATACCCCTAGATCAAGCCTTAGCTATTTTTGTCACTGACAGTTCTTATATTTTTGTGAGTTTTCTTTACAGATACAATTTTTGAGGGATAGTTGAAAGTAGAAATTTTGTTCATTAAAACTATTAAAATTGTAATATAAAGTTGTTTTGAGGCTTATGAATCCAATTACAATATCAAAACTTCCTAATTCATAGAATGTCATTGTCAAAATCACAATTTCACAATGATAAACAAACGAAATTTGAAGAAAAGTGAAATTTCAAGAGAAGACCGTGGCTTGAATAGACGAAGATGAACAAAATTCAATCAAACTAACGAAATTTAAAGAGCAGGCAGCAGAATTCGAACAAACAAGTGAAGTTTGAAGAGAATACCGTGGCTTTAATGGAAAAATTGGTGACACATATCAAAGTAGTAGAGAAGGACAAATACAGAAATGAATCTGGGATATACAAATTCACAACTCCATGGAATACCTGGATTGCAAAGAGAGAAAGTACCATGTGGCTCATTATTTCATATTTTCAAGCTGGATCAAAAAAATGAAAAATATGGCATCCATTTGTTTATTGGCTGCCAAGTTCCTGGGTTTTTTTCCTAGTATAACGCTGCTAGATTATAGTTGTTTTTCAATGTTAATCCTCCGGTGTTTTAGTTTGTAAAGGCAATTATGTATAAGGTTTGGGTTTGGAATGCCCAACTATGCTATGAAAACAGCTTATACCATGCAAACAGTCGATCAATACTATGAAAACAATTTATACTAGCTCATCTGTCATTATCCAAAACCATACAATATGAAAACAGTGTATGGTGGCTCATCTTTCATTATCCATAACTATAAAATTAGAAGTAGGACAGAAGTAAAAAGATTAACATGGATCATCTCTCAATGTAGACAACTATAAAATGAAAGGAGTAAAAAGATTAACACGGATCATCTCTCAATATACACAACTATAAAATATTAGGAGTATGACGAGGAGCTCATCATCACTATGCGCCAATGAATTAAATTTAAATTAAATAGTATTTCCTTCTTACATGGAGAGATTGTGCTCAACGGCTAGCGTTAGCAGAACGAAATACATGGTAATGAACATTACAATGTTCTGGGATTCATTGCAATTTATTTCATATGACATATGACTCCTACTTCCTACGCTCTTTCAATCGCCTCCACTGCTTCTTCAGTTTGGGGCAGCCAAAGCTTTCAACTTTCTCCAACGACCTCTAAGTGTTCAACGCATTCCACTCCCAGAGCTCCTCTCAAGATATCTGCCCTCAAAGAGTCAGCAGCTTTGCTTCTATTTTCCTACAACTCCAATATCCAAAGATCCGGGGGGTTTCCACCCACATCCCCATGTTTCCATCCATATCTTCGTGCATCTTCATGGTCAATTTGTAGCAACATTACAATGATGGTCAATTTGTAGCAACAAGTATTAATTTCATTGTACCTAGACTTACCCTGTATCAAATTAAATTCTATCCTCAAATAATTTGGAAGCATCTGCAACACTGTATGAAATTAAATTCCATCCTCAAATAATTTGGAAGCATCTGCAAAGTGGAGGACAAGTATGAAATTTCATTATACATAGACTTACCCTCTATTAAATTAAATTCCATCGTGATTTTGGAGGACAAATCCATGTGTTGGAGGTTTGTCAAGTTCCCAAAGGAATCGTCAATCTATTGAAGATTCGTTAAATTCCCCATGGATTTCTGACACCAACCTCATGTCTGAGCAACGGCTTATTTCAAGGAGCACAGATGACAAAATTCTTCTGACAATTGATACACCTTGATTAGTTCCATATTTTTACGACCTTATACCTTGCCCTCTCCTATGAAGAAACATGGCATATCTTAGAAGAACGGATACTGTTCCTCTTTATTGAGTGGGTCATAACTAATTTTAAGTCTCTACTTGATTTTAGTATTTGGCCAAGTTTATCCAATTGGTCTTTCAAGTAAAATGTGTCATTTTACTTTTAAAGACTTATCTTCTAGCAAATAGTCAAATGAGATATGCAGAAATCATACAAGCAAAAGAGCTTTTGGGAGTGTTCCCTATCAAGCCCAGTTAACTTGTAAATGGATGACTCTACAACTCATATACTTGGCTAGATTTTGGATTGTGCTGATAAAACAACACTGTTCTTTCAAAATCTTTTACCTTGTCATCCAAACCAGTTGGATATTTGGCCACATTCAAGCAGATCTATTCTTCAATATTGAAGCCGTTGCTCTCTGTACGGCTGGGTTTGAGCATACCTCCGATTTGTGTCTGTCCAACGAAGATCAAAAGGCTTGAGACATGGCGCTGATCATTCAAGCACCAACCAGAGAGCACATAATATTTCAAGGAAGAGAAACTGGCGATCTGGAGTAGCATCTCGATAGCGCCATCTTCATCAATTCCACCAGTTAAGTTCTCTAGTTCCTCCATGTCCAGGAAAAACTCCAAGAGGAAGCAGGATTAACAGTGGACCTCCAAGAGGAAAAGAAAAATGAAACAACGGAAATGTGCGATGAGCAGGCGATGATAGAGTCTGATGTTGTGAAGATGTGCACGGCAGATATAAATAAAGAATTTGTGAATTGGGAAGTAGGTTCCCAGAAGGCTCCTGATGACTGCCAGGTGCCTTCCACCATATGTTTATTTTATGGGCAGCCTGTACACTGGAAAAGTAAAAGTATCTTTTCTGAAGCTTCGCGGTACCTGCCAACGGTATTCCAAATATATTTATTCGATCCCGTGAGTTTCATCTATCATCATCCGTGAAGGCCAGTCTGGGTGATAGCAAGTGGGCAGTGGGCACCAATTCACATTTTATACCATCCAGTCTTGATAAATGATTTAAAATATATTAATTATTTAAAATCTCAATGGTGCAAGTGGGAGCCGGCAGTTGCTTTGAACGTGATTTCCACTTTTGTGGTTTTGCTTTAAGCCATTGATAGAGACGTACCACCTGCTCATAATTTGAAATAAACTTTTTAATTAGCTATTTATTATTCATTAAATTCAAACAGAGGTAGCTGCGTTGAACGTGCTTCTAACGTTTTCTTTGTTATGGTCCGTGACCCATGATCCCTTTCAAAAGCCGGATGCCTTTCCACGTGTAATCTCTGTTTCTTTATCGCCCGTCCATTTTTAGGTTTTAGTTATTGGGTCCATTTTCTAGGTTTTAGTTATTGGTGAGGGTTGTATTGTTATCTACTTTAATTTTTTATAATAATTATTATTGTTATTTTTAATTTATTTCACCTTATTTATTTTTTAAATTTTTTTTTTTTTTAAGGTATTGTTATTTTCTAAGGATATGTAACGACCCGTTACAACAACAAGCGAAGCAAGGTGCAATTTTTTTTTTTTTCTAGACAAGAAGACGACGACGACAACAATTAACCACACAATTGATGACGAACGCAAGCACACAGTCTAGGCAACAAGCAACTAAGACTCCACGCACTGGAGCAAGAGCAACTGGGCGGAACGTGCATAGAGAAGCAAGAGAAACAACTACCCGCCAGACACAAAAAGACCACACCTACCAACTAAGGGACAATATCCCCCTCCCGACACCACGACCTTGACGAACAAAGACTAGAACCTTAAGGCGCACGAACCAAACGCATGAAGGCGTTCAACCCATGCACCAAAAGCAACTTACAATGCTCAACAACACTCACACAGAAGGCACCGACTACGGCCAAGTTATCATTCGCCGCTATCCAATAGGGCATGCCATGATCCCCTCATCAGGAGTCATGTCGTCCCCAAGTGATAGGTGCATCAATAACCTTAGCACCACACATCCTATCTGGACCAAGGACTCTAGATAACTTCGACGCGCTAGGATGAAATAACTGACAAGGAGACTACGCCTACGCCCCCAAACAACGGGTGGACAAGATGCAAGATGACAACGCTCGATAAAGGCGCAATCTATTAATTGACTCGACGACAACCAAAAATCCCCAAAAGTTTAAGCAATAAGTCTTGGCGTGAAGGTAAACTATTATAACGTTACTATTGACATAAACATTATTGAGTGAACTAAAACAGAACCCAACCCAATCAACACGCTTGTCAGCAAGGCACATGTCTATTAAAGTAACAGAACCCAACCCAATCAACACGCTTGTCAGCAAGGCACATGTCTATTAAAGTAAGTGCACTACTCAACATTTAAAGGTGATCTTACGCTGCTTCAATATCTATTCGACAATACTGTCAAAATTAACAAGCCTAAATTAATCAACAAATATCAATCTAAAATTAATAATTTAACGTTATCTAACAACATTGATAGTGTCAATATAAATGTTGTCTAATTTAACGAGTCTACATAAATCGATAAATACAACCAAATTACCAAACCAACATTAACAATATCAAAGTAAAACACTGTTAATATAAACTATTAACAATGTTCGTTCATAACACGTTGTCTAGAAGGTTTTACCAACTGTCTATTACACATTGAGGGGTTGAGTAAAAACAAAGGCAACACAGTCACACAATCAAGCTGTCAATTTAAGATTTCTGGCAACGCTATCATTAAACATTGAATTTGTTGAGTAAAACATTTACTATCATCAAGTTAAAACTGTCCTAAAAATTAAATATTGAAATTGAGTAAAACATTACTATCATCAAATTAAAACTGTCCTAAAAATCAATACCTCTATGGCGAATCAACAACCATTAGTTTATTAATTACAATACTGCAATTGCATCATAAAATCGCCAGGTAACTGTCAGTTACCTAATACATCACGGTGATAGCCAAAGGGGGATGGGGTAATTAAACGGAAACGCCGACGAATAAATAAAAACACAGGCATGAAAACACCGTCATAAAGATTTATGAAAACACAAGTATTCACCATAATGGGTAATAAATACAATAAAGAATTATTTCACGCCAACCACAGGAAAAAAAACGCCGAAAAGGAAACAACAAGCAAATAAAACACAGAAATAAGAGAATAAAGGTTAAAGGGATCGTTGTTGTTCAAAACGCAGTCAGCCACATGAAGGAATACCCACAAATGTGCTGCAAGGAAATTTCCCAAGGGTTTTGAAAATCTTAGTGCCAGTAAAACGAAATCGAGGTCTGGATTTGTAAATACTATTGTCCATCACTTGACTTGCATTGCTGAGTTGAAAACATTAACGTTGTCAAACATTGAAGTCGTTGCCTACGAAAATGAGACAGTAACTAAATAAACGGGTTGCCAGCCATCAAGGGTCAGCGTAGAACGAAGTAAATCGTTTAGGCTAGTAATACACATAGAAAGAATTAAAAGAGACGCAAGTGACACAATTGACATGATTTTAGGCATGATTTTACAGTCAAATACATGTTAAAAGAGACGCAAGTGACACAAAGGAAACTCCCCATCAAAAGTATCAATCATAGAGGGGAAAACGCAGTCCAGGGATCTCAACCACCGAGTAATTTCGCCAGGAAAAATAAAAGGGTAAAGTGGCGGCCAAAATATGGGTAAAAACACCCCCAAGAATGAATTGGATGTTGGAACGGGCTAGGAGAATAATAGTGGTAAAAAGTGGAAACTTTCAACCATTACACAAAAAAAAATGCTACCATACACAGTGAAAACGCCAAGTAAAGTTATAGGGTAAAATTTACCAATAAGAAGTGATAAAATGCAGATTGTAATCACCAGGGAGTGCATTTAAACGCTAAGCTAACTTATCTAGGAAGGTATTGAATACACATAATCAAAAATTAAGGAAATATGAATGATCACAAAAGCGGATTTACTCAACACAATAAGGCGCAAGACCCTCAATCAGCCAAGAAAGTCAACAGGGGTAGGCGACTGATAGGAACATCCTCCGCTCATCATCCACGCATAGAAAAGCAGGGCATTTAGATCCATAGGTCTATTAACACCGACGTGACGACTGCAGATCAAGCTTCTAGCCAACTGCTCACGCGTGGACTGATGAGTTAGGGATGAAGGCAAAAATATATAAACCGCAAATCATCACAAATCAATAAAACCATAGGACGGTCAAGACATGCAGGTATCAAAGGCCAAGGGAATCAATCAACAACGAGCTTAAGGCTATGGGGAAAATCAGTCATCAATTAAAATGCTAAGTCAATCATTTTCTTTACCCAATTAAACATACAGACTAAGAGCGTAAAGTATATTAATAATCTACCATGCAGAAATAAAGGAAGCGTACCGTATCCCAGGTAGCCCGCTCTGAGTTGTTGTCCCGCGTGCTCCATGCAACTCCCACTTGTCGACTGATGAGACTTCATCAGTACCTCCCATCCAACGCTAGGGGTACTCCTCTTCCCCCTTAGCCCCCCAAGCCGCAAAGGGGCCACGCACACTGAACCATAGATCAACTAGCTCCCAGCTCGCCTCGCAAGACCGAGCTACCACTCTTCACTGAGCTGGGAATCCCAACTCTCACAAGATAAGTCAGTCAAGTCTAAAATTCTACAACATAATGTTACATATCACAACTGAGATCCATCATCCTCCTCCCTCCTTTATATAAATTTTCTAAGTCAATTACTTTCCCAAAATCCCTTTTAATTTATTGTTCAATAATTTAATTCATAAAAATTCTCCACGTACATGTGTCACCCATCCCCTTCATTGCACCATAAATTAATTTCCTTAATTAATTAATTACCCCTATTTCCCTCACCCACCTAAAATCATTCCTAGAATCGCTCATAGGTGTCCCCATATTCCCTTACACGTTTTAATGACTTTCCCCCTTACTAATTTACTAGTTGAGTTTAAATTAGAAAGTTCTTAAATGTTAGATACCTTACTAAATTAGACTTTCTGCTCTTTCCTTGTGTTTCCCCTTTCTTTTTATGTTTCCCTATTTTTCCTAGTTTCCTAATTCTTCTAAATTTCTCTCTTTCCCTTTTCATTTAAAACTCAAATTGGCAGATGTAGAAAATTACCCTTTTCCCTTTTTCGTTTTAATTAAATAAATTTTAATTAGCAAGTGCAATAAAACAATCATTTCCCTTTTAAATTTTAAATCCCTCAATATTTTGATTTTAATAATTTAATCAAGTTTCTTTCCCCCCTTTCGTCACATGTTTAATGATTATTATTATTATTATTATTATTATTTTTCCACAAGTATTACTTTAGACCTAGATTTTAATCTTCGAGGTTGGGCGACATTTTATTAGGGAATTTGTTTTTAAATATTTCTTATCACAAAATTCATTCTAAGGCCATCTAGGTTTATTAACTTATTAGTTAACAATGCAGCGTGTCCTTCAAGACGCACTAGGTGCTCCAAGGGTGCCACTCGCCTCCTTCTATTTCCCTTGCACGACGTGCCCTTCGGGATGCACTATGTGTTCCAAGGGTGTCACTCGCCTATTTTTGTTTTTCTTGCGCGACGTGCCCTTCAGGACACACTCTGTGCTCCAAGGGTGCCACTCGTCTCTTGACTGACTTGGTAGACATCAAAAGCCCCTGGAGTCAATCCTTCGTCAAGTGATCTTGTGGGAGACTAAGGGCCTTTAAGGAATAAGGCCCCTACCTTATTTCGCACCCCTTAGAATCATCGTGAGCGACTGTCGCAGTCTTCCCTCACGGCATCGTGGGTCTTCTCAAACTAGGTAATCGTTAACCTACAGTTCGAGCCACAGCGAGAGCGTTAGTAAGTTGTGGCAGGGCTGCTGTCCACACCTCTCCCTCAATGTCTCTGGTAGTCGTGTGTGACCCCTCTACTCCACATGTGAGTCTGGTCGACAAGCTATCGTCAGCCTGCATCGTCAACGAATCTTGTCAGAAGTAATATCCATAATCATATCATCTAATCAAATGCACAAAAGTCATATATACAACAATCAAACCCCCATTGTCCATTCCTCGACTCGATATGGAGTCCAAGGGGTTTCATCGATGCCTCTGCATCCTCGAGGTCCAAAATCCTGCACACTCAGGAAAATCAAGTCAATAGCACCTGCCTATGTCAATACAACAAAATAACATGTAATCAATCCATAACGCCTCATAATCATAATCAAATGTCCGATAGTATAATAATCTTGATCACTTGCAAGCAAGTGTCCTCAAAGAATAAGTTTGCTCAGTGCGCACAAGAGCGAGATGTTACATACACCCCCTCTTGGTCTAAACTTCGTCCTGAAGTTTCATACTATATATGCGCCGAAATAATGTGTACCATAGTATCATAAGTCTATCTATCCAACAAAAATGGAAATTGTTGGTGCCTATCCAACTATAGTCGTCAGGTGCGGACTATAGTTGTCCAACTGGACCTTGACCTCATCTATTGTTCGACGTCGTAGTTGTCGAATGCAATGATCCAAGATGTGGATCGGCTCGGCCATGAGAGCACCCTCATCTAACACCCACAAGGTGCTCAAGTCAAAACATGTGTAGGATCACTAATCATAAAGTCTCAAACAGAGACGTGAAAGACATCGTGCATACACCTCAAGAATCAGGCAAGGCTAGTCATTAGGCCACGGGTCTCTCATTTCCATAGTCTCGTAGGATCCCATGAACCTAGGAGATAGTTTATCCTCTTTTCAAACTTGATCGAACTCTTATGCGGTTTGACCCGCAAAAATAGTCGATCACCATATCGTAACTATGGTCGACACGACACGCATTGTCATAACTCTTATGTCGATCATGCGCTTCCTTGATACTTTGTCTTATAGTTTGCATTTAATCTTCTATGCCTTGGATCGCTTCCGGTCCCACCAGGACCCTATCCTCAAGCCAACCCCAACTCAAAGGCATCAGACACGGTTTCCCATAAAGAAACTTGAAGGGCGCCATCTTAATGGTGCTTTGGTAATTGTTGTTATAAGCGAATTCTACCAATGGAAAGAATTCTTCCCAACGCTTCTGTTGGTCCATAACGTACATGCGCAACATGTCTTCCAAGGTCAGGTTCACTCGTTCGGTCTGCCTGTCAGTCTCCGGGTGATACACAGTACTAGAGTTAAGTCGGGTTCCCAAGGCCTCTTGGAAACTAGTCCAAATTGTCTAGTAAACACTGATCCTCGATCATATATAATCCTCTTAGGTATGCCATGCAACCTCCCAATATCACTGATGAAAAATCTAGCTATGTCAGGTGCCTGATACGTCGTATGCACGGAAATAAAATGAGCACTCTTCGTCAGAGTTTTGACTACTACGAAAATAGAGTCGTGTCTCCTTGTCGTCAGTGGAAATCCAACAACAAAATCCTTCGAAATAACCTCCCATTTCGATTCCGGACTAGCGCGTGGCTGTAGTAATCCTGATGGATGTTTATGTTTAGCCTTTACCTGCTGACATTCTAGACATCTGGCCACATAGTTGACTATGTATGCCTTCATTCCTTTCTAGAAGAATAAGGGTTTAAGGTCCGCCCTCATCTTCGTGACTCCTGGGTGAGCCATGTATACTTCTCTATGAGACTCGTTTAGGTTCAAGCTCCTCAACTTGTCATTTGGTGGTACATAAATCCAATTTTTAAACCTCAATAATCCATCGTCGTCAAACGTAAATCCTTCAAATCTTGGGACCATCATTGTGTTTTGTCCGATAAAATCCTCGACCTCTTTGTATCATTCATCGTCACGCTGTAAGGTTAGAATCTTTTCATGTAGATTCGTCTGAAGAGGCAACACCGAAAAGATGTGTAGTCTTCGACTCAATGCATCTGCCACTCGGTTCACTGTTCCTTTTATGTAAGAAATCTTGAAATCATACTCGCTAAGAAATCCTAACCAACATTGTTGTCGTGCATTCAGGTCGCTTTGAGTAAAGATGTGTTGTAGTCCACAGTGGTCCATCTTTAGTTCAAATTTACGTCCAACTCGATAGTGTCTCCAAACCTTCAAGGCATATACAATGGCTAACAACTCCAAATCGTGCGTCGCATAGTTCTCCTCATGCCTTTTCAGTTTCCTCGAGATGTAAGCGATCACTCGACCGTCTTGCATCAAGACTCCGCCTAAGCCTTCCTTGGATACGCCAGTGCATACCAAGAAGTTCACGTCCATGTCATGGACCTTTAGTATTGGTGTCGTTGTCAACAACTCTTTGAGCCTCGGAAAAGCTTCCGTGCATTTCTCAGTCCAAACAAAATTCTTGTTCTTCTTCTACAAATCCGTGATCGGATTTGCTATCTTCGAAAATCCCTCGACGAACCGTCGATAGTATCCTGCTAAACCCATGAAGCTACACACTTCTGGGACATTCGTCAGCGCAGGCCATTCCATAATAGCCTCAACCTTTACCGAATCCACGACGATACCTTCGTCGGAGATGACATGCCCTAAGTAGTGAATCTTTGATTTGATAAAATGAGCATTTGGATAACTTCCCATACAATTTGTGCTCTCGCAGACACTGTAGTACCAAGGGCAAGTGCTCGTCATTCTCCTCCGTTGTTTGAGAGAAAATTAAAATATTGTCTATGAATACTTCGACGAACTTGTCCAAATACTCACGGAACCCCCGTTCATCAAACTCAAAAATACCCCTATGTCGTTTGTCAGTCTAGACAATAAAATAGTAAACTCGTAATGTCCAAACCTCATCTTAAAGGTAGTCTTAGGGACGTCATCCTCCTTGATCCGCAACTGGTGATACCTTGATCGCAAATCTATCTTGGAAAACATCATCACACCCTTCATCTGATCAAACAAATCATCAATCCTTGGCAGTGGATATTGATTCTTGATCGTTGCCTTGTTCAATTGACGATAGTCAATGTAGAGTCTCCACGACCCATCCTTCCTTCGTATGAAAATAACAAGCGCACCCCACGGTGACACACTAGAACGTATGAGCCCCAGGTCCAACAACTTCTTCAGCTGCATTCTCAACTCCTGTAATTCTGGGGTTGACATACGATAAGGTGTTCTCTCTATTGGTTAAGTCCCCGGTTTTAGGTCTATGGTAAACTCCAATTCCCTCTCCGACGACATCCCAGGTAACTCCTACGGAAAGACGTCTGCAAACTCTCTCGCCACAAGAAGGTGTTCTAGACCTTCTGCTCCTCCCTTCTCGTTTAACGCAAGGATCGTATAAAGCTTACATCCCTTGTGCATGCTCTTCCGTAACTGCAAGGACGAGATGAACCTCAGGGAATCTCCCTGGTTCTGTCCTACAATCACGCATCTCTGTCCCTCAACATCGACCAAGCCCAATCGTTCGTCTTACAGTTGAGTATTGCCTCATGCGATTCCAACCAGTCCATACTGATCACGACGTCATAAGATCCTAAGATCGTGACGTATACAGGTGGGCCCCGGTGAAAAACTCTCCCAGGTTAAGTACAACCCATAACCTTGCCTCCAACCTTTTGTTTGGCTCCTGAATCCATCTCTACAAAGATAAAATCATCATGTTCGATTGCCTTTACCTTATTCATTTTTAGCGTTGCACCAGAGATGAAAATCTCGGTAGCATCGGGATCTATCAAATACTAAGGGTCTGGTCAGTGATGATACCTGACATCTCGAGCACAACCAACTGGCGGTTATTCACCGCTGCATGAATCCGATGGGCCTTGCCCAAAACTCCCACAGTAGTGGGTCTGGCTGATCCAGATGATCCGACCCTTTCTTTTGGGCAGTAATACTGGTAATGTGGCTCCCCACAATCCAACACACTTTCTTCGGTCCAGTACTCCTGGTACCCGAAGTAGAAGCTAAATTCTAACAATAAGGCCAAATCTGCTCATTTAGGTTTCTGTGGTGAGAACATTGTTCAGAAGTTGCCGGAGGAACCACAGTGCTAATGATAGTTTGTCGACGTTTCGGATCCACAACAGGATCCATCATCAGGACAGAAAAAGCCCAAGGGGATGATGGATCCTGTTGTGGATCCGAAACGTCGACAAACTATCATTAGCACTGTGGTTCCTCCGGCAACTTCTGAACAATAAGGCCAAACTCGAACTTCCTGACCTTAAGTTTCTGGGTGATTTGGTGCGGAGCATACCGAAGCATTTCCAAAATGGGCCTTGTACTTAGGGCACCGTGCAGTTTCCTGGTCGCAAGGCATCGAACTCACTGAGCTTACGCTCAATGAATTCCTCAGAAATATACCTCTCCTGGAACCGTTCCTCGAACAGTTCCCCTGACACGCTGTCGATGATCACATTCAATGTGGTAGGAGCATCTTCCACCATAGAAGGGCGGTCCCCTTTAGTTGAAATACCACCATGCAGACCTTCAAGCTGGAGGTCATAATCGCGAAGCGTGAAGCACAACACCTTGCTCTACAACCGTGCCTCGACAACACAACCGTCCGTGAAACTCGTGGACTTGAGACTCAACTCTTTCAAGTTTTCAGTGGATGTTGACGGTACTATCTAGGGCGCGCTATGGAACCTAAGGGGTACAGGTTCCCTGGCCTCATCTCAGTACCGATGGTGAAATAAGGCCCTTTGACATTACCAGGAAGGGCCTTGTCAGACCATCATCATCCCTTACAACAAGCGAATCTTTCCCAAGGACTTGCTCTTCCCCTTGGGGGTTCGACTCCGAGGGTGCGAGAACTTCTTGAGGCATCACACCTCCTTCCACAACACCATGTTACGAACCTCTGAGGCGCCCTCTAAATGCGATCACTACACGGATAGGTTAAGGTTTTTAATTAACGCAAGGGTTAATACTCACTAGTTTACTGCAGTGGAAAGCCTGGCGATCCACAATCGCAGAGTTGAACCCACTCTAATACCATATGTAACGACCCCTGTCGTTACGACAACAAGCGAAGCAAGGTGCAATTTTTTTTATTTGTTTCTGGGCAAGAAGGCGATGACGACAACAGTTAACCACACAACTGACGACGAACGCAAGCACGCAGTCTAGGCAACAGGAAAATAAGACTCCACGCACTGGCGCAAGAGCAACTAGGCGAAACGGGCGTAGAGAAACAAGGGAAACAACTACCCACCAGACACAAAAAGACCTCGCCTACCAGCTAAGGGACAACAACCCCCTCCCGACACCATGACCTTGACGAACAAAGACTAGAACCGCAAGGCATGCGAACCAAACGCATGAAGGCATTCAACCCATGCGCCAAAAGCAACTTACAATGCTCAACAACACTCACACGGAAGGCACCAACTACGGCCAAGTTATCATTCGCCGCTATCCAATAGGATGTGCCATGATCCCCTCATAAGGAGTCATGTCGTCTCCAGGTGATAGGTGCGTCAATAACCTTAGCGCCACACATCCTATCTGGACCAAGGACTCTAGATAACTCCGACACGCTAGGATGAAATAACTGACAAGGAGACTACGCCCACACCCCCAAGCAACGGGTCAACTAGATGCAAGATGACAACGCTCGATAAAGGTGCAATCTATTAATTGACTCGACGACAACCAAAAAGCCCCAAAAGTTTAAGCAATAAGTCTTGGCGTGAAGGTAAACTATTATAACGTTACTATTGACATATACATTATCGAGTGAACTAAAACAGAACCCAACCCAATCAACATGCTTGTCAGCAAGGCACATGTCTATTAAAGTAAGTGCACTACTCAACATTTAAAGGTGATCTTACGCTGCTTCAATATCTATTCGACAATACTGTCAAAATTAACAAGCCTAAATTAATCAACAAATACCAATCTAAAATTAATAATTTAACGTTATCTAACAACATTAACAGTATCAATATAAATGTTGTCTAATTTAGCGAGTCTAAATAAATCAATAAATACAACCAAATTACCGAACCAACATTAACAATATCAAAGTAAAACACTGTTAACATAAACTATTAACAATGTTCGTTCATAACACGATGTCTAGAAGGTTTTACCAACTGTCTATTACACATTGAGCGGTAGAGTAAAAACAAAGGCAACACGGTCACACAATCAAGTTGTCAATTTAAGATTTCTGGCAACATTGTCATTAAACATTGAATTTGTTCAGTAAAACATTTACTATCATCAAGTTAAAACTGTCCTAAAAATTAAATATTGGAATTGTTGAGTAAAACATTACTATCATCAAATTAAAACTGTCCTAAAAATCAATACCTCTACGACGAATCAACAACCATTAGTTTATTAATTACAATACTGCAATTGCATCATAAAATCACCAAGTAACTGTCAGCTACCTAATACATCATGGTGATAGCCAAAGGGGACTGGGGTAATTAAATGGAAATGGAAACGAATAAATAAAATCGCAGGCATGAAAACATCATCATAAAGATTTATGAAAACACAGGTATTCACCATAATGGGTAATAAATAAGATAAAGAATTATTTCACACCAACCACAGGAAAAAAAACACCAAAAAGGAAATAACAAGAAGATAAAACGTGAAAATAAGGGAATAAAGGTTAAAGGGATCGTTCTTGTTCAAAATGCAGTCAACCACATGAAGGAATACCCACAAATGCGTCGCAAGGATGTTTCCTAAGGGTTTCGAAAAACTCAGCGCCAGTGAAATGAAATCGAGGTCTGGATTTGTAAATACTATTGTCCATCACTTGACTTGCATTGCTGAGTTGAAAACATTAACACTGTCAAACATTTAAGTCGTTGCCTACGAAAATGAGATAGTAACTAAATAAATGGGTTGTCAGCCATCCAGGGTCAGCGTAAAAGAAAGTAAATCGTTTAGGCTAGTAATACACAGAGAAAGAATTAAAAGCAGTGGAGTGTCAATACTCAGTCGGGTATCAATGATGTCAAAACATTTGTTGCCATTGATAGCATGATTTTACAGTCAAATACATGTTAAAAGAGATGCAGGTGACACAAAGGAAACTCCCCGTCAAAAGTATCAATCGCAGAGGGGAAAACGCAGTACAAGGATCTCAACCACTGAGTAATTTCGCCAGGAAAAATAAAAGGGTAAAGTGGCGGCCAAAAGATGGGTAAAAACGCCCCCAAGAATGAATTGGATGCTGGAATGGACTAGGAGAATAATAGTGGTAAAAAGTGGAAACTTTCAACCATTACACAAAAAAAATGCTACCATACACAGTGAAAACGCCAAGTAAAGTTGCAGGGTAAAATTTACCAATAAGAAGTGATAAAACGCAGAGTGCAATCGCCAGGGAGTGCATTTAAATGCCGAGCTAACTTACCCAGGAAGGTATTGAATACACAGAGTAAAAAATTAGGGAAATAAGAATGATCACAAAGGTAGATTTACTCAACACAATAAGGCGTAAGACCCTCAATCAACCAAGAAAGTCAACAGGGGTAGGCGACTGGCAGGAACATCCTCCGCTCATCATCCACGCACAGAAAAGTAGGGTGTTTAGATCCATAGGTCTATTAACACTGAAGTGACGACCGTAGATCAGGCTCATAGCCGACTGCTCAGGCATTGAATGATGAGTTAGGGATGAAGGAAAAAATATATAAACTGTAAATCATCACAAATCAATAAAACCATAGGATGGTCAAGACATGAAGGGATCGAAGGCCAAGGGAATCAATGAACAACGAGCTTAAGACTATGGGGAAAATCAATCATCAATTAAAATGATAATTCAATCATTTTATTTACCCAATTAAACATATAGACTAAGAGCGTAAAGTATACTAATAATCTACCACGTAGGAATAAAGGAAGCGTACGATATCCCAAGTAGTCCGCTCTGAGTTGTTGTCCCGCGCACTCCGTGCAGCTCCCGCTTGTCGACCGTTGAGACTTCATCGGTACCTCCCACCCAATGCTAGGGGTACTCTTCTTTCCCCTTAGCCCCCTGAGCCGCAAAGGGGCCACACACACTAAACCAGAGATCAACTAACTCCCAACTCGCCTCGCAAGGTCGAGCTACCACTCCTCACCGAGCTGGGAATCCCAACTCCCACAAGCTATGTCAGACAAGTCTAAAATTCTACAACGTAACGTTACGCATCACAGCTGAGATCCATCCTCCTCCTCCTCCCTCCTTTATATAGATTTTCTAAGTCAATTACTTTCCCAAAATCCCTTTTAATTTAATGTTGAATAATTTAATTCATAAAAATCCTCCCCGTACACGTGTCACCCATCCCCTTCAAGGCACCATAAATTAATTTCCTTAATTAATTAATTACCCCTATTTCCCTCACCCACCTAAAATCATTCCTAGAATCGCTCCTAGGTGTCCCCATATTCCCTTACGCATTTTAATGACTTTCCCCCTTACTAATTTACTAGTTGAGTTTAAATTAGAAAGTTCTTAAATGCTAGATACCTTACTAAGTTAGACTTTCTGCTTTTTCCTTGTGTTTCCCCTTTCTTTTTATGTCTCCCTCTTTTTCCTAGTTTCCTAATTCTTCTAAATTTCCCTCTTTCCCTTTTCATTTAAAACTCAAATTGGCAGGGGTAGAAAATTACCCTTTTTCCCTTTTTCCCTTTTTCTTTTTAATTAAATAAATTTTAATTAGCAAGCGCAATAAAACAATCATTTCCCTTTTAAATTTGAAATCCCTCAATAATTTGATTTTAATAATTAAATCAAGTTTCTTTCCCCCCTTCCATCACACATTTAATGATGATGATGATTATTTTTTTTTTCCACAAGTATTACTTTAGACCTAGATTTTAATCTTCGACGCTGGGCGACATTTTATTAGGGAATTTGTTTTTAAATCTTTCTTATCACAAAATTCATTCTAAAGCCATCTAGGTTTATTAACTTATTAGTTAACAACGCGACGTGCCCTTCAGGATGCACTAGGTGCTCCAAGGGTGTCACTTGCCTCCTTATGTTTCCCTTGCGCGACGTGCCCTTCAGGATGCACTATGTGCTCCAAAGGTGCCACTCGCCTATTTTCATTTTTTTTGCATGACGTTCCCTTCAGGACGCACTCTGTGATCCAAGGGTGCCACTCGCCTCTTGAATGACTTGGTAGACATAAAAAACCCCTAGAGTCAATACTCTGTCAGGTGATCTTGTGGGAGACTAAGGGCCTCTAAGGAATAAGGCCCCTGCCTTATTGTGCGCCCCTTAGAATCATCGTGAGCAACTGTCGCGATCTGCCCTCATGACATCGTGGGTATTCTCGAACTAGGTAATTGTTAACCTACGGTTCGAGCCATGGTGGGAGTGCTAGTAAGCTGCGGTAGGGTTGTTGTCCACACCTCTCCCTCAACGTCTCTGGTAGTTGTGCGTGACCCCTCTACTCCACATGTTAGTCCAGTCGACAAGCTATTGTCAGCCTGCATCGTCAACGAATCATGTCAGAAGTAATATCCATAATAATATCATCTAATCAGATGCACAAAAGTCATATATACAACAATCAAACCCCCATTGTCCACTCCCTGACTCGGTATGGAGTCCAAGGGGTTTCATCGATGCCTCTGCATCCTCGAGGTCCAAAATCCTCCACACTCGGGAAAATCAAGTCAATAGCAACTGTCTATGTCAATACAACAAAATAACATGTAATCAATCCATAACACCTCATAATCATAATCAAATGTCCAATAGTATAATAATCTGGATCACTTGCAAGCAAGTGTCCTCAAAGAATAAGTTTGATCAGTGCGCGCAAGTGGATGCCTTTCCACGTGTAATCTTTGTTTCTCTATCGCCCGTCCATTTTTAGGTTTTAGTTATTGGGTTCATTTTCTAGGTTTTAGTTATTGGTGAGGGTTGTATTGTTATCTACTTTATTTTTTATAATTATTATTATTGTTATTTTTAATTGAGCCCACCTTATTTTTTTTTAAGGTATTGTTATTCTCTAAGGATAACGCTTCAACATCTCTTTCATTCTGGTGTGTAGAGCACCTCACTACTCTCCATGCTACTTTCGGTGCAAAGATGCAAACTTTATTTTGTTCAAGTTTATCCATTTTATGTTTGTATGACATATATGATTTTTCATTCAATGGGATATGTTAGAAGAGAATAGTTAGCCACTGTAGTTTTTATTTTGAAGTTGTAAATAATGAATTGTTTTTAAATTTTCATAATTTTATTCTAAATTCTTTGGGATATGCTTCTACCCTATACCTCACAACTATAGAGAATAATTGTTGTTTTTTTTTTTTTTGACGAAAACGGTTATAGTTTATATTAGAGGGGTGGCAGAGCCACAGATTCAGTTACAAAATGGCCTTGAATTTCTTCAGGCCTACAAATCAAAATACAAAAGTCCTCAAATTTCTTCGGGCTTGTCTTTCTGATCCATTCTACTTCTAAAACTGTAGACTTGTGAGCTGACCTAGTTCCTGTATGTAATCTAAAATTAATTGTCGAATCTCCAATCACTGTTTCAGCATAGGTCTCAGCACTGTTTCAGCATATGACTCAGCACTGTTTCGGCACTTGTTATAGCGGTGTTTCAGCATATGGTCCAACACTGTTTCAGCATATGTTCCAGCACTGAGATTCGGCATGTGATGCAACACTGTTTCAGCATAAGTTCCAGCGTTGTTTCAGCATAATTTCCAGTGCTGTGTTTCAGCATCTGTTCCAGCCCTGTGTTTCAGCATATGTAACAGCACTATGTTTCAGCTATTACTGCACTGTGTTTTAGCATAAGTTCCAGCTCTGTTTCAGCAAAAGTTCCAGCACTGTGTTCCAACATCTATTCCAACACTGAGTTTCGGCATCTATTCCAGCACTGTGTTTCAGCATCTGTTCCAGCTTCTGTTCCAGCACTGAGTTTCGACATCTATTCCAGCATTGTGTTTCAACGTAAGTTACAGCCCTGTGTTTCAGCATGATACAACACTATTTCAGCAAATGTTACTTCTCTCCTGCACTTTGGATTCCTTTCTAGCAAATTTCAGACATTTGCCATTTCTGACAGGAGCTCTCCGGACGGTTCCTTCTCCCCAAACTCTAAGGGATTGGTTCACGATCTAGCGTTTGGAAGAGTGCAAGAGGATGGCGTGGGTTCATGGGATCTCCACATTATTCATAATTCCATTTACTGACAGCAGCCCAGCCTCCAATAACACGCCTTTGTTGGCTTCCTTATCAGCCATTCGGTTGAGGTCCCTTAACACGTGAAAGAATTGATAGGAGTTCAACTTCCTTAAGAGGAGGCGAATTTTATCAAGGAGATTGTTGAGCTTAGTGCTTTGAGTTGTGGAGTGTTTGATCATGGCCTGTATTATTATTCTGGAATCGCCTATGATTGTCAAGTCCTGGATTCTGAGTTTAATTGCCTGGTGCAGACCTTGCCAGAGAGCCAATGCCTCAGCTCTGTTATTGGACTCTATACTGAGTCCAATAGCAAATTGCGTTATTATGTCCTCTTTGGGATTTTCGATGATGCCCCCTCCTCCAGCCTGGCCTGGATTTCCTTTCGAGACCCCATCAAAGAAGAGGATAGGCGTTTTAATATTACTTTTCCATTCTGCAAGTTCATTTCCGCTTTTTCTGATCTCCCAGCTTTCTTGGATTGGATCRCKTYGCTTTTTACTTTCTAATCCTRGTATATTGAACTGGGCTATCCAACTCCCCTGTTCTTCGTCCAACTTGTGTAGCTTTACTGTGGAGCAAATGTGAGCAGCTGATTCCCCCAGCATAGCTTGAATTTTAGTGGCAGTTYTGACTTCACTTAATTGTCTTTCTYTGAAGATTCTATGGTTTCTTTCTAACSAGAGATTCCATAGAACAAACTTTGGAAGTAATCCCCATATCAAGAGAGTTTGGTTTCTTTTCTTGTCGGCAAAGGGGAACAAGGATTCCCATTGGAGGAGAAGACTTATTACATCAGGTGGGAAATTGGTTGCTAGTTGGGGTCCTATTACTTTCATCCAGACTTCTTTTGAATAGCTGCATTTGAGGAGAAGATGGTCAGTTGTTTCTTCTTCATGGAGGCAAAGAGGGCATCTAAAGGGTCCTTCCCAGCCCCTTCATCTGAGGTTCTCCCCTGTTTGGATACTCTTGTGCGCCAGGGTCCAAATGAAGAGGTCAATTTTTGGGAGGGAACGAAAATTCCAGACTGCTTTCCAAAGTGTCGGATTTGGCACTACAGTGGGGACGGAGTTGAAGAGATGATAACCCTCTACTGTGGTGTAAGCCTGAGCCCTCCTGCCCCATCCTCGTTCATCTTTACCTATATTTTTTAGAGGGGCTTTCCCTTGAAGACACTTCTTAAGCACATCCCATTGACTTTCCAGGAAAGCTGGTCTGTTTGGGGCTGCCCACCCTTGCCAGAGGTGAGGCCTTTCTTCTCCCCATACTGAAATATCTGAGAGTGTTAAGATGTTTTGACTGTCCATCCAACTTTTGAGGCCTTGTAGTTCCTGGAGTTGCTCTAGCGGAGGATCGCCCATTATTGACTCTGTCCAAATTCTTATTTTCCTGCCATTTTTCGGCACCCAGGTTAGATGAGGAGTGAAGTGAGGAAGGGCCTTTTTGCATAGCATGATGATAGGGGAGATTTTCAACTCCTTACATGGGAGTTCTAAGATTCTATCCCGAGACCCTCGAAAGTATTTCCTCCAGAGAGCGCGTTTACTCCAAGTAGCTTTGCCGGTGATCATTTTCCAGAGAAGCTTTGCCCCTAAGGCCAGATTTTGGGTCCTTGTATTTTTAAAGTTGAGACTTCCTTCCATGTAGGATTTTGTGGTTTTTTCCCAGCTAACCAGGTGCAACTTTTTCTTTTCTTGCCTTCCTCCTTCCCACAAGAAACGTTTCTGAAAAGCCTCAATTTTTTGGATGACTGTGGCTGGAGCTAATAGTAGTGAGCATTGGTAGATGGGGATACTAGACACCACAACCTTTATCAGGACTGCCTTCCCTGCTAAGTTCAGCCAATTGGCCCCCCAAGAAGTAAATTTATTCTTGAGTTTTTCTGCAATATGGCTCCAGTGGGAGACTCTGGGGGCAGACTTAAAGATTGGAACTCCCAGGTACTTAAAGGCCTCCCAGTTTGTATGCCCCTCCATCCCTAGAACTCTTATTATTCTCAGCATTTCATTTGGGGTGATGTTCCAGCCATAAATGTTACTTTTAGTCTGATTTATTTCGCTGCCGGAGGGTGCCACATAGATGTCCAGTTCTTCCTTGAACGTTTTTGCTATTATTGGGCTTGCTCCTCCCAGCAGCAGCGTATCATCCGCGAATTGCGCATGGTTGATGTCTTTCACCCCTTGTGCTATTCTTAGACCATGAAGATCTTTATTAATTTGGGAGTTTTCCAGTTGATAGCTGAGAACTGAAGCTTGAATTGCATAGAGCAATGGCGACAGAGGGCAGCCTTGCCTTAGGCCCCTAGAGGCTTTGAAGAAGGTAGTTACCTTCCCATTCACCAGAGCGGCGATCCAAGGAGATCCAATGCAGGCATTTATCCAGCTTATAAAATGTGAATCGAACCCAAACTTCCTCATTACTTTAATAAGAATTCATGTCTGACTCTGTCCAAAGCATTAGCGAGATCCAGTTTAATGACCATACCTTTTTCTTTCCTTAAAACGCTGGAGTGAATCGCTTCTTGAACCAGGATGATGTTGTCGGCGATATGCCTCCCTTGGACAAAGCTGCCTTGATTTTCAGGAACAATGAGAGGGAGAGCTGCCTTGAGGCGATTGGATATTACTTTGGCAAGGATTTTATAGCTTGTATTGCATAAAGAGATAGGTCTGAACCGGTTGAAGGAAATTGCTCCTTTTTCTTTCGGGATGAGTGCCGGAAAGGAAGAGTTGGTGCTTCCTCCCAGCTTGCTGGCCTGCTGTGACTTCTGAATCATTTTGGTTATATCCTTTTTAATTATTTCCCAGCACTGCTGATAGAATCTGGCAGTGAACCCATCCAGTCCCGGTGCTTTGTCTGAGTTCATCTGATCAAGGGCCTCTTTTATCTCTTGCTGCGAGACCTCTCTTGTCAGCTTGCTGTTGATGTCGTCATTTATTAGCCTTGGAATGACCATGAAGGGGTACCCCTGCTGGTCCAAAGCCGAGTCTTTTGGGTCTGTGTATAGCTTCTCAAAAGATTCATAAGCTGCTTGTTTAATGCCCTTTGGATCTGCAATTGTTTTGTTCTGGACTTGAACTTCCGTAACTACCTTATATTGTTTCCTTGCTTCCGCTTGTTTGTGAAAGTAGGCTGTGTTACGGTCTCCTTCTTTCAGCCATAAGCTTCTCGACTTCTGCCTCCAATAGTTTTCCTCCATTCTGTAGGCTTGGTGCCAATGACTTTGAAGG
>ML780740.1:1536060-1549920 GCA_009831015.1 Picea engelmannii
TTTCTCCCTCTTGAACTTCTTTACTTGGATCTTGTTCTCTTTCCTCCACTTCTTTGGCTAGGGTTCTGAAGCTGTTCTCCGTTTCTTTGGATCCCGAGGGTTTGGCTTTCTGTGGATCTGTCTGCTCATTCCTTTGGCCTCTTTCTTTTGATCTCCCTTTCCGGGCCTGCTGCCAACCTTCGTCCCGTTCTTTTTCTGTGGAGGGGGGGGGGGGTTTGGGCAGTTTCTTTGGAAATGGCCGTATTCGTGGCAGCCTCTGCACTTGAACGAAAGTTGTTCGTAATCCATCTTTTGGAAGTGTTTCCAGTTGCCGACCTTCAGCTTTATTACCTCGGGTAGACCTACCTCCAGATCAACCTCCACACAGATCCGCGCACAGGAATACTGGTCTCTTGGTTCTGCTCGGTCAATGTAGCGCCCAAGACCATTGCCTATTGCCTGAAGCGAGGAGGGGTTCCAGTAGTGGATTGGCGGGTTGGGGAGTCTTACCCAGACCGGGACATCCTTGGGGACTTCTGAAGCAGGGTCAAAATTCGGGGTCCATCTATTCAGGTATAGTCCTTGAGTGCCCATGAAATAAGGGCCATTTCTGAAAATCAAATCTCTGTCCTCCTGAGAGATAAATTCGAAGATAAAGTATCCTCGCCCGACCGCGTAACATGTCACACTATTTGTTATCATAGGTCTCCAGTTTCACTGTATCCAGTTGTCTGTGGATCTGGTTGAGGGCCAGAGTCCCATAAACTGGCCGATAAGTCCTCGTTCAGAGAGGGATAGGGTGACTTTCATTGGGTATTCAGGAGGAAGGTCGATCTCTGGTATATCATCCAATTTCTTGACAAAGCTCGGAGCTTCTGAGACGGACGTCTTCTTGCTGTAGGCTTCTACCAGGTGTCGAAAGGAGGCGGAGGGGGAAGGATGGGGCGACGACTCCCCTCCTTGGGCTGCCATGGCGGTACACTCAAAAACCCTTAACGTAACCAGATCTAGGTCAGGGGCGCGCGCGCGATACTATAGTCATTCTTTTGGTAATCAATGCTCCAAAGGAATTTTAGGATGCAAAACTAGTTTAGAGAATAATTGTTGTTACAAGGTTAAAGAAAAGTGATTTATGTTTATCCTCATGAGAAGTTCGACCTCTTTACAATGGTTTTCCATGTCTCTTTTTTTTTTTTTTTGTAAGTTAGAGTATTGTATTGATTCCTTTCAAAGAAATACAGCTGGCAGTGGTGCCGCTATCCGTGTGGTCACAGTGCCCAGAAGGGAAACCACTGCGCCAGATGTCCAAAAACTAGTATGGCCAAATGTCCGAAAAATAGCATGGCCTTGGTGCCCAGTTGGGAAACCACCCTCGCCATAGTCATGCTACTGAAAATTAACTAGACTACTAGGCCACGCAGGGCCGAGGTGCATAGATATAGTGAAATAAAAACCATGAAAACACAGTAAAGACCCAAAAAACCTAGACCAAGATGCAGTCCTGCGAAAACCTACTTTGTCGGTGCTTTGCCTTTCTCGTGTTCTGCCATGGCTTGTTGAAGATCTTGCATGAACATCATCAAGGTGTCCACTCTTCTCTAGCGGTCGGTTTCCCTTTGTTGTGCGTCGAGCGTTGCCGCTTTGATCTCCTCCAAGTATTTTTTCATCAAATTGATAACCTCCAGGTCTTTTTTAATCATCTTTATATCCTCCAAGAGTTCAGTTCTGTCCGCGCACATAGTATAGGAGAGGTTGGGGTGGGTGTGGAGTGGAGAGGAGGAGGAGGATCTCATAGGGGAGGTGGGAAGGGGGGTGGTGAGAGGTGGTCAAGGGGGGGAGGGCGGGTAAAAGGGACGTGGAGGGGGGGACGGAGGTGGAGGCGCATAGACGAGCGAGTTCCCATACAGATCGAACCACTCGACTCTACGACCCTAGGGGTTCGAGAGAGGGGAGAGGTCGCAAGGAGGTTGGTCGCCGGGTAATTGGTTCAGGGAGGGCACGAGGATGGGTGCCAAAGGATGAACCTCATCGTGGGGTGGAGTTGCACCAGGGGGAGGGATGGTTGGAATAGCTTCAAGGGTCGGGTCTGCTGGGAGAGCCTCTGGGGGAGGGTCTGCTGGGAGAGATTCTGGAAGCGCTGCATGAGGAGCGACCGGTTCATCCTGAGCCTTTGATGCCAGCGGTTTTCTTTCCCGAGCCAAGTACCAGGTTGTTCCTCATTTTGGCTTGCCACAGGGTCGTGGCATGGTGAGGACCAAACACCGAGACCTGACTGGAGTCCACAGGAGGTCGCACCAGAGCTTGAAGGCTGGACGGAGGGACGTGAGAGCTCTAGAACCTTGATGCTCATAAATGCTAATAGGAGAATGAGGTTCTGGAGACCCCATCAGGTCCATAAGAAGCGGGAGCCAGGGTGTGAACTGAGACGACGGGACGGAGCTTCTGCACGGCTTCATGAAGGCGCACGAGTTGCAGAGCTCCCTGAGCGAGTGAATGTCGATTCACAGCTGCAGGAAGGAGGGTGGCGATAGGTAACTTAAAGGCCATAAGTGACCGGGGTAGGGATGTGGTAGAGGTCGTATGCCAGGTGGCTGAAGAGGTGGCCAGGTGGCGGCAATCCTATTTGGAACTGTCATGTCAGGAGAACACCCCATCCGAGGGAATGGTTTTCCAAGTCTTAATATGCCTTCCATTATACAAATAATTTTTTTCAATACTAAGCTTCCAAATAAATCTTATGCTTGAGATTGAAACCTAAGTCTTTATAGAAGTGGACCATCTCTAAAGATTGATAATTGAAAGACATTTCAAACTTGGTTGGCTTTGATTTTACAATCGCAATGTTGGTTTTATCAACATTAGTTGTCAAACTAAACCTATTGCAAAATTCATGAAGGACAAAGGATACTCAATTTATTTTCAAGGTCTACAAGATGCTTAGCTAAGAGGACAATCATCAACATATAAAATTAGAATAATGATGTAGTAATGAAGGTTGGAGCTTCTGCACTGAGTCTCTTCTAAGTACTTTTCCAAATAATCAATATAAACTATGAAAATGATAGGGGATAAAGGATAACTTTGTTTAGCTCTAATATTGCAAATAATATACTCATACCAACTTTAACTAGTTTTAAGCTCGACAATGACTTGATAACAGAGTCTATAAATGAAAAAACCTAAGTTCAAACATAATTCCCAAATCTTCCATACAATTTAAAATATTTCCCTTACAAATGGTGTCCATGGCTTTTTTTAAATCAACAAAGCAAGCAAAAAATCTTCTTTCTTGTTACAACACTTTTTAGCAATGATCTTTGAAGTAAGGATGGAGTCAATTGCTAAGTGTTTTCTAGTGAATCCAACTTGATCTTTAACTCTAAGTTTGTTATCTTTGAAGTAAGGATGGAGTCAATTGCTAAGTGTTTTCTAGTGAATCCAACTTGATCTTCAACTCTAAGTTTGTTATCTTTGAAGTAAGGATGGAGTCAATTGCTAAGTGTTTTCTAATGAATCCAACTTGATATTTAACTGTTTGTTATCATCTAGTCAATTGATAATTTCTTTTTTAATTGATAATTTATTTTTTAGAACATTTTCAAAAGCTTAACCAACAAAAAAAAAATCATAATAATTTTATATTTAAAAGAATTAATGTTTTTGTCCCAACTTTATAGATAAGTATGATGGAACTTTATGTTCAAAGAAATCATTTTCTTTGCGAAGTTTTAAATAAGCTTTGGACTTGAGAGATAAGCATAGATTTGTTGATCTTAAGAATGTCAATGCCCTCTTAGTTTTTAGTTTTTCCTTTTGCAAGTTTCTTATCTCTTTTCTTGGAAGAGATACATTTAAGTGTGTTGAGGGGCAATGGTATTAACATCTCTATTGTTGATAGCAAAAACATACAATCGTTTGACGTAACAATTTCATTTGTTTATGTGAATCAATCCAAACCTCAATTATAACTTAGTAATTTCATTTGTCTATGTGACTCAACCCAAAACTTATTTGTATCTTCTTCTTCTTCTTTTTTCCACAAAAAATTACTCTTTATATTTATATAAAAATATAAACTAAATATAAATATAAATGGTTCGCTTACAAAAATGTCTATGTCAAAAGGATCATAAGTAAAGTCACTATTCCCATCACATCGCCAAGTTATTTATTTGTAGCTTTTCTTGATAAAATTTGTTTCCAAAATTGCATACGGTTACATTTACAAGGATCCAAAAGAGTATCACCTCGCTTGTCAATGAAGTTTTTTTAAGTTATTATATTCTTTTACTTTTTCCCTCTTGCCCATTTATTTCAAGTCGGCCTAATATTTGTCTAGCAACTTTATATGCATAGTCATACCATTTCTTAGTTTTGCAACGATTGTGATTGATGAGACTATGGTTGATGTAATAACTTGGAGGTGAATGTATAATAAATATTGGCAAAGGCCGTGTGAGGCACGTGGAAATGATTTCGGAAGTCTATTAGGAAGAGATTGGAATCTCTATATTTAAATATAAAATTCAATGAAATTTTATTTTTATATTGAAGTTATTTTTTAAAATAATGATTATTATGGGGGAGAGATGCAAATAATGCTATATATCTACTAATTTAATCAAAACAAGATCTTATTTTTACTCGACAAACCCAACCAATGGTGGATCACATAATCCTCCCTTCTTTTAAAATTTTGAACTTCTTGATTCAAAAGAATCCAATTTGGTAAATCTTGTGAGTTATTGATCCATGATCAGATGTTGTTGGAGTTCGACTATTCCTACCTTGTAGCTATAAACTGTCCACCACCAGTGCAATGTGTTCTTTTTTTTAGTTGGTAATTGTTAGGTCAATTTTTCAAGCACATTCTCTTTTTTTTCAAACATATTCTTTTTTTTTTTAATTTGTTTAGTACCTTCCAAATAAGGATATATACCTGCAACATCAAATATTAAACTAATGTCAAATTCTTTGAGTCCATTCTTCAAGCACATTCTTTTTTTAATTTGTTTAGTACCTTCCAAGCAAGGATATATATCTACAACATCAAATAATTAATTAATGTCAAATTCTTTGAGAAGATATACCAAATAGTCATCTTCATTTATATGCTTGATTGGAAAGATATATACCTGCAACATCAAATATTGAACTAATGTCAAATTCTTTGAGTCCATTCTTCAAACACATTCTTTTTTAAATTTGTTTAGTACCTTCCAAGTAAGGATATATATCTACAACATCAAATAATTAACTAATGTCAAATTCTTTGAGAAGATATACCAAATAGTCATCTTCATTTATATGCTTGATTGGAAGGATATATACCTACAACATCAAATATTGAACTAATGTCAAATTCTTTGAGTCCATTCTTCAAGCACATTCTTTTTTTTTTAATTTGTTTAGTACCAAGTAAGGATAAATATCCGCAACATCAAACATTTAACTAATGTTAAATTCTTTGGGAAGATATACCAAATAGTAATCTTCATTTATATGCTTAAGTATCTTGGATGGACCAATTTTCTTTGTTTCAATCTATGATAAGTTCCTTTAAGGAATCTGCCTTTATGCAAGTGAATCATGACTTTTAATTTCCCGGTATACCTTTTATCTCTGATGTAAATATGTATTCCTATGTATCTTACATTAATATTATCTTCACAATTTTTTTTTTATAATTTTATCTACATTCATTGTTTTATGTGTTTAAATTATGTTTTGTTAAGTACGAATCTCATTTTGTTGTATGAAGTTTGATTTAATGAATGAAATTGAATATATATATATATTGATTTTTCTAAAATTGATATTATAAATCTTTTGTGCTACAACTTGGAATTTATCAATCATACATTATCATGAGTTTAATTAATATGTAATTTGAACTTTGAAAATTTCATTGATATGAAATAATATTATTAGAATTGTACCTTGTTTAAGTTTATTTAATGTAAAATCTCAAATTTAGATATAATATAGATATCGATTATCAAATATTTTTAAGCTTAGCTTTATATAGCATGAAATGAAATTGAAAGACAACATATCCCAAAAGAAACACCCAGCTATTCAAGAGATAAGTGACCCAAGCATATATAAAGAGCTCATTTTTTTGGTGATTTGTTTGTCATGTAGAGAGAGGGAAGAAAAATTGGTATCAGCTAGCAGAAACCAATCTCTCACTTTCTTCCCTTGATGGGTTGGAACCTTAGTCAAGAAAACCCTCAATGTGATAGAACCTCCATTAGAAAAACCCTTAATGGGAAAAAAAACCTCGATGGGATGGACAATTAGTCTTGAAGCAAACCCTCGATATGCCCGTTATAATATCATGCCCTTACCACATAGAGGTTTGCAAAGGGAAGCTAGTCAGCGCTATAACCAACCAAGAAAAGATTGATCCTTTCCTGTTTGCAAAGTAAGATCCACCTTAGTTCGCTAATCTTCAGCATGCAACCCCTTATATTTATATACTCGTTGTTATGATAAGGGGCTTGTTACTGTGGTAAGAGTTTGGATATTTAAACATTGAAGGTGAAAGGATGCAAGGGACAAGCCACGTGTACCCTTCATCTATCTATTAATTCTCAGGCTTTCAAGTGAAAGAGAGAACAATTATATATGGATGGAGCTAATTAAGAGGATATATATGCTTATGTGAGATAAGGGAATATACGTCCCTCCAAAAGTGTTGTGATATTCCGAAATAAATCTTGATAAATTAGGTGTAGTGGATGCTTGCATTAGGGCTGGGTTGATTTCACCTCGATATCCTAGTCTTAAGGCTCCATAACATTCATCAACTACAACTTAAATGCCCAATTCAAGGAGTTTGAAAAGAAGAGAACATGCAAAAGATTTTCATTAAAGTTATACATAAAATGTTATGCTTATCTTGAAAATGTGCATATATCAATTAATTTCATTTTAAAATTAAAAAGGTGAATTATTTGAAGAAAATGTCTGGATTTATTGGTGCAAATTCAAGGAACACATGGTGTAAACCTTTATATAAATCCAGATATAATGTTATATGATATGTTTTGAACCTAATTTAGCATCCAATGAGATTTTAATTTAATAGTTTACAAAATTTGTAATTCAATTTATATTTATATTAATTTCCTATGGTGATTCTAAACAAGAATATTTAACAATTGAGGTTACATAACAACATTTTAATTTCTTGTTTTGAACAACAAGCTTAAGCAAATTATACATGTTGAGCTTGATTGTAAAATATGATATTTTCCAAACCATGTTCTTGTATTTATTTTTTTCATTTATTTTGTAAAAACCATTTTGAACAAAAGCAATTGGTAAATGCATTGGATTGATAATTTGCATATGATAGTCTTAATTCACAAGAGTATATGCTCTTAGTTCACATGTTTAATTGATGCTCTTGTAGATAGCTACATATATATGACATATGGCAGATGAGGGAGAGTTTCCCTAGTCTATGGGGCATAGATCTACCTTAGGGATTTTTAGGAAAGAGGAATGCACCAAGACTCGTTTTCCCATATTAGATAATGGTTGAAATATTCCACTAATACTCATGCTAACAAATTTCATGGAATGTACAAATGTACATATATAGTTTTGTTTGTGCACACATAGAATATTATTAAACATGAATGAACTAATTTAATTGATCCTTTTATAGCCACGCCTATTAGTGATCATCCCATCAGAGTGTGCATTATCCCTTGGGTGGGTAAGTGCCTTGATCATTGTGACGAGTGGCATGCCATTCAGTAGACCATTTTGTGCACCCAATAACCTCAATTTCATCATATCCATTAGTGCACCATGAACCACACAATGATCACCCACTCTCTCCTACATTGGATAACAAATAGGGCTCATCATCTAGGATAGGTAAATTACTTCAAACTTACAAATGTATTTATGTATTTATACAAAGTTTATAATTTTTTTTACATTTATACATTTTATATTTTATGTTGTTCTTTGTGTGTGTGTAAACCCTTGCACGTAATGCACTATAAATAATGAGAAGAAAATTGCAAAGGTATTTGGTGCTCATCATGAAAACCTTGATAAATGAAAATATGTATTGAATTCAATGTTTCGTGTGTGTGATTTAATTTAAAAAAAAAAAATGGTATGTAGAGTATGTGCCCCCATATACTCACCAATTTAGTGTTCCTGCCACTGAGGCTCCATGGAAGAATAGATTCAATTATTAAGATACCATATTTGCATAACCCATCGTAAAAATTTACAAGCTTGCCTTGAAAAATTAGACCTCCTTCCCAAGAGTTGATAGAGCTTGGAGATTATTTTGAACTCTCTTGGCACATTACTTTATGTTTACAAACAAATTGGACCTAGTTCCAATGTGTATTTTTTACTTGATGGAGGAAGTTTAGAGGCCAGATAAATGGGCTAATGTAGAAACATACCATTATAAAAATTGCATTAGACTTGTTTAATTTTAAAGAAGGGAAAAAACACGAGATGTGCAAAATAAAATATTTCAAACACCCTCACATTTCTCTTTATCAAGTTATGAACAATTCCTCGTAGTATATGAGAGGTTCCCATGGAATGACTAGGTGTCGATTTCTTTTTGGAAAATGATTTATGTAGACTTTCTTTAAGTATGAAACCATTATACATCTCTCCCATCTAAATTATATGGTGTTGTCAAATATTTAACCTATGAGCAACGAGGTGTGAATTGAGGTCCTAGTTTTAGTCGTCCTCCACCTCCCCTTGTACCTCACCTACCCAAATTGGTAACTTTATTGATAGAGATTGAGAGTGCCTCCCAATTTTCCTAGGGTGAAGGGTGGTCATGGTATGGAAGAATTAAATTAATGCTCGTGGGTTCACTGTTGGTCTTAATCATTAGAAAACAAAGAGAGCTTTCATGAGGACTTTCATGATATCCCTGACATTGAAGTGGAGTCTATGGATTACCGAGACCTTATTACCTATACAAAGAGACCGATTTAAACGGGGTCTTTACTCAGTAAAATTGTGACATAGCACCTTCGTTCATGGGATATTAAAGAATACTCCTAATTTTTCTAAGTATCGATAAATACCTCTAAAAATCCTTTTGTTGAAGCCCCCTCCCATTACATATTTCCAATAAAAGAAACTCACATTTTTACCAAATACCCCTTTTTATACCCCCCAATACCTATAAACACGTCGATACCCCACATGCCCCCCAATACCTATAATATATTGACTTTATTTTTCACAATTTAAAAACCCCCTTTATGAATGAACATAATAAGATATTGATCAATAAAACGAAGCCCTCGTGCTCATTTACTCAAACACAAATCCAAACACATGAAAACAATATGTATGCAAATGTAAATTACATTTAGGTAGATGGATTAAAACATGAAATGAATATTAATTCATTTTTGTGGGACTTTGGTTATTAGATAAATGTGTGACATGCATATATCTAAAATACTAAAAAAAAATCCTTGATGTTTGTTGATTAGTCGTAAATGACATAATCGTTAGATGCATGTAACTTCACTATGAGGTCTATGTATTTGGATAGTGTATTGTATTAGTTTGAGTGTGATACATACATTTGCATCTATACGATTGGCATTTGCATGCACCTTCTAGTAAATGTTATATATTGAAACTTTAATTTTCTTTTATATTTTTTAATCTGATTTCCTTCTTCAATTAAATATGAAGACCATTCCACCAATAAACATGGAGCACATCGATATTATTATACTACCTTTAAATGGTTAACATGCACATAATTTGATGCAAATTACTCCTTCAATTACAAAGTAAAAACCTTTTATTTTTATATGATTAACAAACTTCTATGTTAGGGTGTTGGAGGGATGGTCGACAATGAACCTGAAATAAATGTCATACAAAATGTCCCTCTACTTCCTCAAGCACTAAGACAAATTAGTTTATATATGTATTTGGATATGTTGTATGTTGTTTTTGTACTTGTACATCATAACTAATTAGTTTTTAGATACACATCTACATTATCTAAATTTGGAATTTCTTATATGTAGTTTAGGTCACCCAGGTGGATGATATTAATTCAAATAATGCAATATACGCTTCCATGCTTGTCTCATTAGCATCTGAAATGTTTTTATGGATCTTAATGTTGAGTTAATTAAATTGATTATAAATTGTATCTGTGTACTTGTATTTTAGAACTTAATACATAATTTGGAATTTTAAATTTTTAGATACTTGCTTATATTTATGTTTTTAGTTTAAATTTATATCTTATATTTATGTTTTTAGTTTAAATTTGTATAGAAATTTTTATAATTGTGAAACATGTTCATTTAGAAGGTTAGTTAATTAGTAATTGTTTTATTAGTTAATGTAATAGAATTTTTGAAGTTGATCTACTTATAAGTTGTGTTTGAATTATGGTAGGTGTATTGTTTTAGTATAATAATAGTTAAATATTTAACTTTTAATTTTATTAGTAGAATGTAAATTAGAAACATGATCCAGTTAAGGTTTTAATTAAGGGTTTTGTTGGTGAACTTTATAAGACTATCACTAGGTAGTTAATTACTTAAAATGATTCATTTTATAATTTACTTTAATTTTTGAAGTTCATCTAAAAATAAGTTTGGTGTTTAATTTGTTACAAGTGTTTTCTTAACCCCTCCTTAGACTTGGTTCATATTGTGCTTAATGGTTTATTTGGTTGAACTTTACTTTGTATATTAGTACAATGCATAGATAGAGGTTGTTTGTATGGTAGTGCATAACAAAATGTCTATCCACATAATTTGTTTCCAGTGAATGTTGTCATCTCTCATGTCATATAATTGTCTTTTTTATATTTTCATTACTCAACCCCTCCTCACACTTGGAAAATACCATTATTAATGGTTTGTTTGGTTGAAGTTGTATAGTGTATACCTGGGCGTTGTTCATTTGGTGATGTGTCACAATTTAAGGAAGATGTTTATGGTTGTTTATAGTGTTAGTTTTGGAGAAAAAATGATGTATGTAGTAGACTTAGTTTATGGCTATATGTATGTAATCATATTGACATAGATTCAGTTTAAATGTTTGGAAAATGGTTAGTTCTCATTGCATGAGTTTTTTAGATGAGCATTTACATAAATAGATTTTTTTTAGGTGAAGGAAATATGCCAACTATAACCTAAATTTAATTATAACATCGATAGATGATAAATGAGGACCTAACCTGTAGTAGATACATACTAGATTATGGGGGATGTTTATGGTTGCAACATTATAATGTGTGTGTGTGTGTGTGTGTGAGAGAGAGAGAGAGAGAGAGAGAGAGAGAGAGAGAGAGAGAGAGAGAGAGAGAAACTTAATTTTGTGAAAGAAATGGTGCACAAAATAGACATAGTTTAAGACTATAATCATGTAATCACATTGACTTAGATTTAGCCTAAATGTTTGGAAAATGATTATATCAGTAGATGAGTTTTTACGTGAAGGAAATACAACTACAACCAAAATTTAATCGTGACACCTAAATATCATCATTGATAAATGAGGATCCAACATCTTGTAGATACAAAATAAAATCCAAATTGAACTTTATTTGATTCAAAATGATAAGTAATTGAATTCAAATTGATTAATGGAGAATCAAAGACTAGCATTGGGCTCAAATTAAGTTAGTTGAAGTTTAAATATAATCCTAGGATCCAAAATTTGTTCTCTTTAAAGCTTGAACTGATAATTGATACATAAGTTGGATCAAGTTTGATGGGAGATTAAGTATGACTAGATCCATGTTACATGCACCTTAGTTTACTTGATTTCAATGAACTTGGCAATGATCATCTTAAATCAATGTGCATGAGATTGATCATTGAGGACTTACTCTTTTGATCAATCAAACAAACAAATAAATTAACACAAAGGAAATATCAAAGCCAAGGCATCATAGAGGAGGCCTTGTGAAAATTACTTGAAATATGTTACAAATTGAAGGATCTGAAAAAATAAAGAGATGAGATTATTTACTTAAGCATGTGTTATACATATATAATGCACGACATGTTTGTCCAATTTCTCACATAATAACATAGGAAATCAAAATGTATTAAAATCAAAGATGAAAATAACTTTTATACAATTTAAAGTGATATCCTCCCCTAAAACCATAATATTATAATAAATATAAACAATAATAATGAACATATAATACATAATATTAGTATCTTTCTCAAATAACCATAATTCCAAATATTTAAACCGTATTGAAAGAAATGCAAAATGTTCATATCAAAATTGATATAGCCAACCTCTTATTTTATGCACCAATGCAACGACAATGCAACATTGATGTGAGTTCAATACATGTTCAAATTTTGAATTGAAGAAAAATTGTAGAAATAAGAAATATTTGTTAATTAAATAAATAAACATATAAAACGAAGGTAAATAGTTTTAGTATATTTAAATACTTTTACACCCGACATCATAATGGAATGTCATCTTCTATTATTTGTTCATGATTTTCTATTTATTGGCTTTAGAGTTTTTCATTGACACAACTTCTATCATTTCTATTTGAGATGGTTATATTGACAACATATAACATCTACTTGAAACTCCTTCAAGTGAACATAGCTCTTAGTTTTATGGGTTTTCTTAAAGAAATAACTAATTATTTTTCCAAAATAAAACATTATTAATATAATCCTCCAATATGACACATTTACTCTTTATACATCGCATCAAATAACACTCCACTTTTTCTTTATTGTTAATTAGTGCAACCATAGAGAAGATGTCACCTACATATGACAAACATAAATTCACATCAATAACAGATCTTTGGGTTAATATATCTAGAGAATATAAATATATATATGAACTTGCAAAACTTGAAAAATGAAAAAATGAATTCGTTTACGAAGTAAATTACATATATAGTTATACTACCTTTTCTAACAATAATAAAAATTTAGTCACTATGAAACGAAAATAAGGTGTCCTCTAAATCCATCTGCAAGGTCACATGTGTAATTTTTCCCTTTGCAGACGACTCTATATGTTTCCAATGTTTAACATAATTGCAAATTAATTTTTGTAGACCTTGGTGGATTCTACATAAGCACCATTTCTTTCTTCTATGAAATGAAGTTACACGTTGAACTTCCTTTGTCCTAATAGATTTAAAACTTATTGTCCCACATATGGTGCCAACATCATATGTAATATATATATTGATATCCTTAATTTTAATATTCCAAAAGAACATGTAGTTCAGACATATGCAATCTTAAAAGGACTAACTTTTCAATGTATTTTTAAGACATTTCAATATCTTCAAATCCACAATAAATTAAAATAAATATGTAATTTGTAATTGGTTCAATTTATAATTTTTTAAAAATATATATTTACCCATGTGCATCACTTGACCTTGGATTATATTCATGACTTGAATTCAATTTGTATGTTAGAGGACAACTTGTTGTGGTGATACATATTGTCTAGTGGAGTGGCTTATTCAAAACCTCTGAAGTGCTCATTTTACACATGCCCCAACACCATCATGCTCTCCTGTTTCATGTTCATTTTTGAAAGAAATTCTAAATATGTTAAATAAGTGGTTTGTTGTGAAAGCAATACAAGCAATAGAATGATCCCAAGGATTTAAATTGACTAACTCAACCATCTAACCATATCCAACATTGCTTGAATTGATGATCCAGGTGGATATCGGTGGCCACCCACCTTTTTCGACTGGCTCAAAACAGTTTTTTGGCAATTTTAGCAATTTACTATTTTTAGCAAGTTTTAACTTCCGGGGCCATTTTGAGGGCCTAAATGAAGGTTTTTTTGAGATCGAGGTTCTCAATGATAGCCAAA
>ML780740.1:1560158-1575079 GCA_009831015.1 Picea engelmannii
GCGCCCTAGCTAGTTTATTTCCATTCTGTCTGTAAGCATATTTCAGTCATTTTTTATTAATGAAATGAAGTCTTATTTCCGCTGCATCTCTGCGTTTATGTGTATTTCTGTATTTCATTGTGTTCCTACATAAATCCGGATCAATTGAACCCCACATACATTTAGTGATTAATAAATTACATTAAAACAATGCAGAACAAAATGTTTATCATGTCTACAATCACCACTAATATCAAAATGGTGCTCTTTGATTACATAATGATTATTGTCATTATAATTTCCATACCATCAACACTATAAGCTTTGTATGTATATATATAACATATACATGGTCAAAATTATAATATTCACTTTGCATCTCCCTTTGTATAGCAAAAGAGTAATTCTCTGCAAAATCAACCAACAACAAAACTGTCTCATGTAGAAAAACCTTGCAATATTGTTTTAATTGTAGGTCATTGTCACATAGCTTAATGAGAATGGTTGGTGTATTTATAAGTTTTGTTTTCAAAATTCTTCATAAACTTTGTCACAAGGATTTTATCCTCTAGCAAATCAATCATTTTAGAGGGAGCACCTAAAGAGGATGTGGTGTTGAGATCAATATATCCATATCTCTTCCAATTGAGCGTTATATGTATTAATGTTGGGTCGTTGAAATCAATAGGGTACTTTGTATGGAATGAAGCCAAATAGCATAATGGTTTCATTTATTTCCACCATAACATTATTTTTGGGAAAATGCCTCATCAAACACTCATGCACATGCAATCTTGAATATAAAAACATGAATTGTGAAAGGGGGAGGTGGATTTGTCCAATAACTTTTACCAAAATTAAGGAAAGTATTAGAGTACATAATTGAAATTCAACATGGTTATAGAAATAACACATGTCACGAACAATGATATGTCTAATTTACCATGGTTTAAGCATCACAAATGTGTTGATTGGGATACCAATATCACAATGACTCTCCTTGAAATTAGTGAAGAATTTAACTTGAATCATCTCCAACAAATTTTTTGCATGCGGTTCATATATACCTCTTGATATTTGACACAACATCACATCATTTATATTTGGTGAAACACGAGAATTTATCATCCAATAATCTTACACCATATCTTTAACACCTTTTGGAAGTCTATCCTTGTGGGGTTTCCTACAAGTAATGGCCCAACAAGCAAGCTCTGCATTCGTATCTAACTACATCCTGAATTTCGTATGCCTATACCATGCCTTTATTGAGCTTTCAATATTTTCGACATGTGAGTCAACAAACGTTTTGTTGAAGTTGTAAGTGTAACAATAGATGCAAGGGTTGCAACAACTACATATTTAACAACAACTACATGTATAACTCTACTTGCAACCCTCACGTCGAATGTACATGATATTCCAAATGTTTTGATTGTCGTAGCTAGGTTTCAAATACATTAGGCTTTACCTTTGCCTATTTCTTAAACTTCTTTCTTAAACTTCTTAACATTCAATAATGTGGCAAACATTTTCAAATTATTGTACTTCATTGACATAAATAACATTTGCATTTTCACAATCACTTCAACATAATGAATAAATATCAATTTCAGGGGGGATATGTGGAAAAATTATTTTTTGTTTACCTCTCACATTTTCAATTGAGAATCATTTCAAACTCTCAATCAAACTTTCTTTTCAATGGGAAGTTAGTTTATTAAGTTAAAATGAACTTTCAATTGAAAATAAGTTTTGATCAAAAGTTAGTTGAAACTGTTTAAACTAACTTTCATTTGAACTAAACAAGTTTTGTTGGAAAGACACTTTCAACTAGAAATACCATAAAATGATGCAACAACGCAATTGTAGGGTTTCGTTACTTTTGGAAGGCGCAGACCGTGCAAAATCGATAAATTTGTTATTGGACTGGATACCAATAGATTCAAGGTTGAATATATTTTCCTTCTATGTAATTTTTTTCCAATTTCATTATGATTTTTTTATTTTTATTATTTTTTCTAAAATGAACGCACACATACATATAGTCTTGTTACAAATCGTCAAAATGAAAATTCAATATCTTTAAAACTATGTAATATAAAACATTTTAAGAGTTGAGATTTGGCAACATTACTCATCCTCTTCAAAAGGTTATTTTTACCAATTTTTAAATTTATAAGAAATGTGAGGAGTAAGTGGGCACCCCACAAAAGTGCATAGCTTAACAAAGTTTAATAATTGGTCCATATATATTAAAAAACATTTTTTTTAATGCAATAAATACCAAAAGATAGTGAAACAATGGTACAAACTATGTGATTATCGCAGTGTATTTGTTTGTTCCAAAATTATATATATATATATATATATATATATATATATATATATATATATATATATATATATATATATATATATATATATATATATAATTGAAAATAATGAACCCCACATATGTTACTTATTATCATTCTTGCATTTTTTTAAGGAGACATCATTACAAAAATGTCAAATTGACTTATTAAATAATGATAAAAAAAATCACAAATGGAATGAATAGAAAGCTAAAAGAATCTTCTACAAGCAATTTTTTAACTACAAATTGAAATCCCATATGTAGGTATAACCTATGATTGTTGGAAGTTGAACAAATAGTGATCTAGATTTTGTTAAGAGCGAAATGAAGGCAGAGATATAACAAAGAAACACACAGAGATATTGCAATAAACCCGAAGATACAATAATACTCAATTTCTATTAATGAATGAAATTCACAGACACTGTAAAAATACAGAGTGAAATGAACTCACTAGAATGGTGGTTGCTTATCTCTTAGGAGAGATGTGACGGCTATGTGCATTCACAAGAAGATGATTACAATGAGGCTCCAAAGGCCTCTTTAACATAAAGCATAAATGAGAAAACCCTAAACATCCCAAACCCTAAACATCTAAAACCCTAACCCTGAGAGATGAAATGCCAAAAGGTTTGTGGGCCCTGATGGGGGTAGTTGATACGTCAACTTCTTGAGGGCATAACTTTTGGATATGATCTCCATTTGGGGCACTTTGTACCTTGTCAAAAAGGTCTAGTTGAGGAGTACATATTCTATTTGGCCTAGCATTTACCTTTGGCTACATGCTAGATGTTGCCAAGCCAAAAAAATGTCATTTAGGGCCTCAAAACGACTCGAAAGTTTAGGAACTGAAAAACCATATAAAAACTACCAAGGTGGGAAATTGTGTTTTGATCCATTGGAATAGGTGGGTGGCCACTGATATCCACATGGATCATTCCTCCCCCATTAGGAAGCAATGACTCCCATTGCATCAAGTTCCCAAAGGAGACGGGGAAGCTTTTGTTGAATTTGAACCTTGGTGAGTCACTTTCCTTGCTGAAGAAATTGCCCAGCTTTTACTTGGCATTAGTTTGTTGAAGGATGGCATGAACCAGTTGTTGGATGTGTTGGATAAGTTCAACAAACTTGGTTGCATGATATTCCTTAGTCCGAGTGTGGGAGGACTTTATCGGTGAAGATGTAGCATGAAGAGATATATCAATGGGGGCTAATGGTTGGAACCCCAAGTACACCTGAAAAGGGATATGGCCAATAAAGCTATGAAGGAATCTGTTATGGATTTTCTTGACTGGGCAGTGCGGAGGCACCCACGTAGGTGAAGCAATAATATATTTGTTCTCTTCTACAATCTTGTCAACATGATTTTGTTGGATAGAAAGGTATTGGGTCAAGGCTATAATGGTCACAATGTCCTTTTGTTACCCTTCTGACCGGATCGTGAAGAGGCTAAACTTTGTGGTATGATATATTACTTTGTGGCACTTTTTTTCCGCAATAGTAGTCAGAACTACCTCTGGTACCCTGTAGTGTTGACCCTCTAGAGTAACAATGACACCATGGGGTCGAGACTCATAAACATCATGATGCTTCCACATATATGGTTGGACTAAGAGAACATCAGAGACTTCCAGTGGGAAAACATCACATAGTACCTCATCCTTGAAGGGCTTGATGTCATAGGACATGTGGCACTACTGGCTAACACAAAGATCTCATCCTTGGCGAAGCCACCCAATGTTGTATGGTTGCGGGTGTGGTGTTGTCGACAAATCCAACTACTTAATGACCTCTGCTGAGATTAGGTTCTTGACATAGTGTGGTCCATCTCATGTAATGGTCGTCATAGTTTTCAATAGGGTAATATTGTTCCATGGTGGTATCAATAAAAGAGTCCCAAGTGGGATCGACCCCAAATATTCCAGACTACTATGTGGAGTTTTTCTCATAGTAAATCTACCTCTAATATTTGTCACGAGGGAGATCCTTCAGGAGTGCAAAAATGATGTTTTCCTTATTGGAAAAATTGTGAACAAAGAAATAACTTTATAGTAGATTTAACCACTTTTCCAAAGAATCTACATCTATCTGACCTTCAAATACGAGAATATCAAAATTAACTTGTACATTGAAGGGGGAGGTGCCTCCAAAGTGGTCGCTTGATGAAGATTCCTCTGTTGTTGTTGGCAGCCATCAAAGGATTTGGGAAAAATTATCCATCATCTCATTCCTCTATTGCGCGAGGATTTTTGCGAGCAATCACATGATAGAATATCCTACTCCCTCGTCTCTCTTTTCTTCCTCCATGGGAGGCCGCTTGGGATATAGAGAGCGATTGTCCTCAAGAGAAACTAGCTCAAGACTCAACTCTTTATACCCCAACCTCATCGGGGACATGCACTAAGAAACACCAAGGAGTAGACTGCTCTAGTACCATTGATTTCGATGTTGCTAAGAATGAAATGAAGTAAGAGATATAACAAATAAACACAGAGAGATATTGCAAGAAACACAGTGATACAGTAATACTCAATTTCTATTAATGAATGAAATCTATAGACCCTATAAAGATACAAAGTGAAATGAACTCGCTAGAATGGTCACATCTTATCTTTGAGAAGAGATGTGATAGCTACATGCATTCACAACAAGATGATTACAATGAGGCTCCAAGGGCATTTTTAACATAAAGCATAAATGAGAAAACCCTAAACATCCAAAACCCTAACCCTGAGAGATGAAAAACCAAAAGTTTTGTGGGCCTCGATGGGGGTATATGATACGTCAACTTCCCGAGGGCGTAACTTTGGCATATGTCTCTATTTGGGGCACTCGGTACCTCGTCGGAAAGCTCTATCCGAGGAGTACACATTTTTTTCAACCTAGCAACTGCCTTCAACTACATGCTATATACTTTCGAGCCAAAAAAATGGCCCCAAAAGTTCGGGACCTAAAAAACTATAGAAAAACTACCAAGGTGGAAAATTGTGTTTTGAACTAGTGGAATAGGTGGGTGGTCACCGATATCCACCCGGATCAAATAGTAAAAACAATGTTTTACCCTGCCAAAAGATAATTAAAATAGTAAACCATCTTCATGGATTTACCCAACAGTCATAATAGTGCTGATATAATGTTGTCTTTATATATATTAATAATAAGGGATTTCGTTGGTGTATCATGGGCATATCACATCGAAGTTGTTGGTGAATGCGCAGGTGTTACAATGAAATTTGCTAACCAAGATTTATCTTCAACAAATTGATTCACTAATCAATCTAGAATGCCTAAAACAAAAGATTTATCTTTAACAATTCTTTCGCCTGAAACACATCCTCGAGAGAGAAACTATGTGACTCGTGCTGGGTAGTATATATGTGGCTCGTCCATGATAATATAAAATGAATTGAATTAAAATGTAAGCTAATTAAGAAGAGGGAGGAAACAAAAGCTTCTTTTTGTATTTCCTGTGAAGGAACAACATAGATAATAACACAGAACAAAAGAAGACATATTGGTGTTTGGACAAGTTGTAGTAGGGCCTCCAGAATCTAGAAAAACTACTTACTGCAATGGCATGTCTCAGTTACTCACACTTATTGGCAGGAAGGTAGCAGTGATAAACTTGGATCCTGCAAATGATGATTTTCCCTATGAATGTGCCATCAACATTGAGGATCTAAACAAGTTCGAAGATGTAATGGATGAACATGGACTTGGCCCCAATGGAGGCCTAGTTATTGTGTGGATTACCTGGAAAAGAACATAGACTGGTTGTCGTCTAAGCTAGAACCTCTTGCAAAAGATCACTACTTTCATTTTGACCTTCCGGGACAGGTTGAGCTCTTCACTCTTCATTCAAATGTTGAGTTTAAAATAATAAAAACGCGGAGCATGCTGAATTCGAAGAGAAGAAATAATTTTTCTTTCACACGATAATAAAACGTTGAATTTAACCTAAGAAGAACGCTGATTTTTATCGCAAAAATCGCAGTAAATAAATAGGGAGAAATTGCAGTAAAAAAATGTAGAAATAAAGGGTAAACTCGCAAGGTAAATTCACCAAGGAAATGTAATAAATTACAGAAGACAGTTCGCAAGCCAGATGGATTAAAAATGTAGAGCAATCTCGCCATCTAATGTAATTATTTGCATAAAAATCATGGTTGAATGTATTGAAAACACAGAGTAGAAATTAGGGGATGCAGAGTTAAAACAACTTTGCCATAAACCAACAAATTGCAGGGTTAATTAATCGCATCAAGGCGCAAGAAAAAACACTACCTAGAACAACTAACAAGGCTAGATGACTGGCAGGAACATCCTTCGCTCATCATCCACGCACAGAAAAGAAGGGCGTTTAGATCCATAGGTCTATTAACACCGAAGTGACGACCGTAGATCAGGCTCCTGGGCGACTGCTTAGGCGTGGAATGATGAGTTAGGGATGAAGGAAAAAATATAAACCGCATATCATCACAAATCAATAAAACCATAGGATGGTCAAGACATCCAGGGATCAAAAGCCAAGGGAATTAATCAACATCGAGCTGAAGGCTATGGGGAAAATCAATCATCACTTATAACGCTAAGTCAATCGTTTTCTTTACCCAATTAAACATACAGACTAAGAACATAAAGTCTACTAATAATCTACCATGCAGAAATAAAGGAAGCGTATTGTATTCCAAGTAGCCCGCTCTGAGTTGTTGTCTTGTGCACTCTGTGCAGCTCCCGCTTGTCGACTGATGAGACTTCACCGATACCTCCCAACCAACGCTAGGGGTACTCTTCTTCCCCTTTATCCCCCTGAGCCGCAAAGGGGCCACACACACTAATCATAGAATMAAATATCTCCCAGCTCGCCTCGCAAGGCCGAGCTACCACTCCTCACCGATCTAGGTATCCCAACTCCCACAAGCTAAGTCATTCAAGTCTAAAATTTTGTAGCGTAACATTACGCATGACAGAAAAAATCCATCATCCTTCTCCTCCCTCCATTATATAGAGTTTCGAAGTCCTTTACTTTCCCAAAATCCCATTTAATTTAATGTTTAATAATTTAATTCATAAAAATCCTCCCCRTACATGTGTCACCCATCCCCTTCATTCCTCCATAAATTAATTTCATTAATTAAATAATTACCCCTATTTCCCTCACCCACCTAAAATCATTCCTAGAATCGCTCCTAGGTGTCCCCATATTCCCTTACAAGTTTTAATGACTTTCCCCCTTACTAATTTACTAGTTTAGTTAATTTAGAAAGTTCTTAAATGCTAGATACCTTACTAAGTTAGACTTTCTGTTTTTTTCCTTGTGTTTCCCCTTTCTTTTTATGTTTCCCTCTTTTTCCTAGTTTCCTAATTCTTTTAGATTTCCCTCTTTCCCTTTTCATTTAAAACTCAAATTGACAGGTGTAGAAAATTAACTTTTTCCCTTTTTCCTTTTTAGTTATTAAATTTTTAATTAACATATGAGACAAAATCATTATTCCCCTTTTTCCCTTTTTAAATTTTATCCCCCAAAAGATTTTTATAAATTAAAAGAATTACTTACCCCCTTCTCGACACATGATTAATGATGATTATCATTTTTATTTATTTATTTTTATTATTATTTTTACATACGTATTTTTCCTTTACCACAAGTTTCACCTAGACCTAGATTTTAATTTTCGAGGCTGGGCGACATTTTATTAGGGGAATTGTTTTAAATTTTTCTTATCACGTTATTCGTCCTAAGGCCATCTAGGTTTATTCATTTATTATTTAACAATGCGACGTGCCCTTCAGGGCACACTAGGTGCTCCAAGGGTACCACTCACTTCAATATATTTCTGTTGCGCGACGTGCCCTTCAGGACGCACTACGTGCTCCAAGGATGCCACTCGCCTCTTTCTGTTTTTCCTGCGCAACGTGCCCTTCAAGATTCACTCTGTGCTCCAAGGGTGCCACTCACCTCTTGACTGACTTGGTAGACATCAAAAACCCCTGGATTCAATACTCCGCCAGGTGATCTTGTGGGAGACTAAGGGCCTCTAAGGAATAAGGCCCTTGCCTTATTGCACGCCCCTTAGAATCATCGTGAGCGACTGTCGTAGTCTGCCCTCATGGCATCGCGGGTCTTCTCGAACTAGGTAGTCGTTAACCTATAGTTCGAGCCATGGTGGGAGTGCTAGCAGGCTGTGGCAGGGCTGTTGTCCACACCTCTCTCTCAACATCTCTGGTAGTCATGCGTGGCTCCTCTACTCCACATGTGAGTCTGGTTGGAAAGCTATCGTCAGCCTGCATCATCAACGAATCATGTCAGAACATATCCATAATCATATCATCTAATCAAATGCTCAAATGTCATATATACAACAATCAAACCCCAATAATCCACTCCCTGACTCGATCCAGAGTCCAAGGTGTTGCATCCTCGAGGTCCAAAATCCTACACACTCAGGGAAAACCGAGTCAATAACACATGTCTATGTCAATGCAACAAAATAACATGTCATCAATTCATAACGCCTCATAATCATAATCAAATGCCCAAAAGTATAATAATCTGGATCACTTGCGAGCAAGTGTCCTCAAGAATAAGTTCGCTCAGTGCACGCAAGAGCAGGATGTTACATACTCCCCCTCTTGGTCTAAACTTCGTCCTGAAGTTTCACAGTACATAAGTGCTGAAATAATGTGTACCACAGTATCATAAGTCTATCTATCAAACAAAAATGGAAACTGTTGGCGCATATCATATGCGTCCTCCCAGGTCACCGAGTGCGGACTATAGTTGTCCCACTAGACCTTGTCCTGATCTACTGTTCGACGTCATAGATGTTGAATGCGATGATCCAGGATGTGGATCAGATCAGTCGTGAGCGCCCCCTCATCTGATACTTGCAAGGAACTCATGTCAATAACATGTGTAGGATCACTAATATAATGTCTCAAAACAGATACATGAAAAACATCGTGCATATGCCTCAAGGAATCAGGCAAGGCTAGTCGACAGGCCTCAGGCCCCTTCCTCTCCACAATCTTGAAAGGTCCCACGAACCTAGGAGAGATTTTATCTCCCTTTCCAAACTTGATCGAACTCTATCTATCAAACAAAAATGGAAACTGTTGGCGCATATCATATGCGTCCTCCCAGATCGCCGAGTACGGACTATAGTTGTCCCATTAGATCTTGTCCTGATCTACTATTCGACGTCGTAGATGTTGAATGCGATGATCCCGGACGTGGATCGGATCAATCGTGAGCGCCCTCTCGTCCGATACTTGCAAGGAAATCATGTCAATAACATGTGTAGGATCACTAATATAATGTCTCAAAATAGATACGTGAAAAACATCATGCATACGCCTCAAGGAATCAGGCAAGGCTAGTCGATAGGTCGCGGGCCCCTTCCTCTCCACAATCTCAAAATGTCTCACGAACCTAGGAGAGAGTCTATCTCCCTTTCCAAACTTGATCAAACTCTTATGCGGTTTTACCTGCAAGAAGACTCGATCGCCAACTTCATAACTATAGTCAACACGATGCGCATCGACATAGATCTTCTGTCAATCCTGTGCTTCTTTGATCCTTTGTCTTATTGTTTGCATTTTCTCTTAAATTTCTTGGATCTCTTCTGGTCCCACCAGAACCCTATCCTCAAGTCGATCCCAACTCAAAGGCGTCTGACACAGCCGCCCGTAAAGAAACTCGAAAGGCGCCATCTTAATGGTTCTTTGGTAACTGTTGTTATAAGAAAATTCCACCAGGGGCAAGAATTCTTCCCAACGCTTTTGTTGGTCTGTCACGTACATGTGAAGCATGTCCTCCAAGGTTTGGTTCATTTGTTTAGTCTACCCGTCAGTCTCTGGGTGATATGCAATACTGAAGTTAAGTTGGGTTCCCAAGGCCTCTTAGAAACTAGTTCAAAGTCATCCAGTGAACATTGATCCTTGATCGGATATAATCCTCTTAGGCACGCCATGCAACCTCACAATATCACTGATGTAAACTCTAGCTATGTTAGGTGCCTGATACATCATACGCATAGGAATAAAATGAGCACTCTTTGTCAGAGTGTTGACAACTACGAAAATCGAGTCGTGCCTCCTTACCATCAGTGGCAATCCAACAATAAAATCCGTCGAAATAACCTCCCATTTTGATTCTGGAATAATGCGTGGTTGTAGTAATCCTGTTGGATGTCTATGTTCAGTATTTACCTGCTGACATTCTAGACATTTGGCCACATAGTTGACTATGTATGCCTTCATTCCTTTCCAGAAGAATAAGGGTTTAAGGTCCTCCCTCATCTTCGTGACTCCCGGGTGAGCCAGGTACACTGCTCTATGAGCCTTGTTTAGGATCAAACTCCTCAAATCATCGTTCAGTGGTACGTAAATCGAATTTTTAAACCTCAATAATCCATCGTTGTCAAACGTAAATCCTTCAAATCTTGGTACCATCATCGTGTTTTGTCTGATAAAATCCTTGACCTCTTTGTACCAGTCATCGTCACGTTGTAAAGTTAGAATCTTTTCATGTAGATTTGTCTGAAGAGGCAACACCGAAAAGAGGCATGGTCTCCGACTCAATGCATCTGCCACTCGGTTCACTGTTCCTTTTATGTAAGTAATCTAGAAGTCGTACTCGCTAAGCAATTCCGACCAATGTCGTTGTCGCACGTTCAGATCGTTTTGCGTAAAGATGTGTTGTAGTCCACAGTGGTCCATCTTTAGTTCAAATTTTTGTCTAACAAGGTAGTGTCTCCAAACCTTCAAGGCATATACGATGGCTAACAACTCCAAATCGTGCGTTGTGTAGTTCTCCTCATGCCTTCTCCATTTCCTCAAGATGTAAGCGATCACTCATCCATCTTGCATCAAGACTCCGCCTAAGCCTTCCTTGGATGCATCAGTGCATACAAAGAAGTTTGCGTCCATGTCAGGGACCTTTAGTATCGGTGTTGTTTTCAACAACTCTTTGAGCCTCCCAAATGCTTCCATGCATTTCTTGGTCCAAACAAAATTCTTGTTCTTCTTCTGCAATTCCGTGATCAGATTTGCTATCTTCGAAAATCCCTCGACGAACCGTCGATAGTATCTTGCTAAACCCATGAAGCTACGCACTTCTAGGACATTCATTGGCACATGCCATTCCATAATAGCCTCAACCTTTGTTGGATCCATGGTGATACCTTCGTCGGATATGACATGCCCTAAGTAGTGAATCCTTGCTTGATAAAACGAGCATTTGGACAACTTCCCATATAATTTGTGCTCTCGCAGACATTGTAGTACCAAGTGCAAGTTCTCGTCATGCTCCTCCATTGTCCGAGAGTAAATCAAAATATCGTCAACGAATACTTGGACAAACTTATCTAAGTACTCGCAGAACACCCCGTTCATCAAACTCATAAATACCCCTGGGGCGTTTGTCAGTCCAAACGGTAAAACAATAAACTTGTAATGACCAAACCTCATCTTAAAGGCGGTCTTAGGGACGTCATCCTCCTTGATCCATAACTGGTGATAAACATATCGCAAATCGATCCTTGAAAACACCGTAGCACCCTTCATCTGATCAAATAGATCATCAATCCTCGACAACATATATTGATTCTTGATCGTTGCCTTGTTCAATTGACGGTAGTCAATGCAGAGTCTCCACGACCCATCCTTTTTCCGTATGAAGATAATAGGTGCACCCCACGGTGACACACTCAGTCGTATAAGTCCCCGGTCTAGCAACTCCTTCAGTTTCATTCTCAACTCCTGTAACTCCGGGGGAGACATCCGATAAGGCGTTCTCACTATTGGTTCAATCCTTGGTTTTAGGTATATGGTAAATTCCAATTCCTTCTCCGACGACATCCCAGGTAACTCCTCCAAAAAGATGTCCACAAACTCTCTCCACAGGAAGGTGTTCTAGACTTCCGCTACTCCCTTCTCGTTTAACGCAAGGATCACATAAAGCTTACATCCCTTGCACAAGCTCTTCCGTAACTGCAAGGAAGAGATGAACCTTAGGGAAACTCCCTGGTTCCGTCCTACAATCATGCATCTCTATCCCTCATCATCGACCAAGCTCAACTGTTTTGTCTTACAGTTGAGTATCGCCTCATGCGCTTCCAACCAATCCATGTCGATCATGACATCATAAGATCCTAAGATCGTGACATACAGGTTGTCCCTAGTGACAAACTCTCCCATGTTAAGGGTACAACCCATAACCTTGCCTCCAACCTTTTATTTAGTTCCCGAAGCCATTTCTACAAATATAAAATCGTCTTGTTCGACTTCTCTTACCTTAATCCTTTTTATCGCTGCCCCATAAATGAAACTCTAGGTAGCACCGAGATATATCAAAATACTAAGGGTCTGGTCAGTGACGGTACTTGACATCTCAAGCATAGTCGACTCGTGCTCTACCTAGCGGTTATTCACCATTGCATGAATCCATTGGGCCTTGCCCAAATCTCCCAAGGTAGTGGGTCCAGCTGATCCAGATGCTCTGACCCCTTCCTCTGGGCAGTAATGTTGGTAATGTGGCTCCCCACAATCCAACACACCTTCTTTGGTCCAGTATTCCTAGTAACCGAAGTAGAAGTGAAATTCTAACAATAAGGCCAAACTCAAACTTCTTGACCTTAAGTTTCTGGGTAATTTGTTGTGGATCATACTGAAGCAACTCCAAAACGGGCCTCATACTAGGGCATCGTGTGGCTGCATTGTCGCAAGGCATCGAACTCGTTGAGATGACCCTCAATGAATTCCTCAGAAAGATATCTCTCCTAGAACTGTTCCTCGAACAGTTCCTATGACATGTTGTCGACGACCATGTTCAAATCTGGTAAGAGCGTCTTCCTCCATAGAAGAGTTCTCCCCTTTAGTTGAAAGACCACCATGCGGACCTTCATGCTAGAGGTCATAATTGCGAAGTGTGAAGCACAATGCCTTGCTCTACAACCGTGCCTTGGCGGCACAATCGTCCGCGACACTCGTGGACTCGAGAACTTGACTCTCTCAAGTTCTCGGTGGATGCTAACGATACTATATAGGGCGCGTTGTGGACCCTCAGGGGTACAGGTGCCCTGGCCTCACTCAGTACCGATGGTGAATCAAGGCCCTTTGAAATTACCTAGAAGGGCCTTGCCAAACCATCATCATCCCTTACCACAAGCGAATCTAGCCCAAGGACTTTCCCTTCCCCTTGGGGGTTCAACTCCGAGGGTGCGGGAACTTCTAGAGGCGTCACACCTCCTTCTACGACACCACGTTGTGAACCTTTGAGGCGTCCTCTAAATGTGATCACCACATGGACACATTAAGGTTTTTAATTAACGAAATGGTTAACTCATAGGTTTACTGTAGTGGATAGCCTGGCGATCCATAGTTGCAGGGTGGAACTCGCTTTGATACCATATGTAATGACCCCATATGTTACGACTCCAGGCGAAGCGAAATGTGAAATATTTTTTTTGTTTTAAGGCAGGGAGGAAATGACATTAACAATTGAGCCACACAACCTTAAGAAAAACACACGCATGCAGATCAGGCCATAGATAACATCGACTCAATGCACTAGCACAACGAGCAACTGGGTGAATCATGCGTAAATCAAGAAGGAAACGACTACCCTCCTGACACCACACAACAATGCCTACAAGCTAAGGAAAATTATCCACAATCTCGACACAACGGCCTTGACGACCAGTTTTAGAACCTCTATGGTGCGCAAAACCAAACGCATGAAGGCGTTACAACCCAAAACACCAATAACACATATTTCATTAAATTTGGAAATATTATATTACACGGACTTCATCAACACTGAGATTTTTATAAATCCTTAATATATTCCATGGAGGAAGTCACTCTATTGAGATTCCTAGTGTTGACTGAAGTAAGTGAGTAGTCTATGAGAACCAATGTCAGGTGTAGGCAGTGGAAGCAAGGGTGTTCAAAGATAAGTACGCAAGAAATGGATATCAATATTTCCTCATTGTAAATTCTACAAAACCATTGATGTGATGTAATAGTGCCAACCAACAATAGAAAAATCAACCATGGTTGAACATTACTTTCACCAAAAGGAGGAGAAAATGATAAGAATTTTAAATGCATAAGAGATAGATGTTTAAACACGTTTTTCAAGGTTTTTAGTTGAACTTTTTATATGTCCCCATTTTCTTTGATTATTAATGATTAATGTTAATTAATGTAACTACAAATTAATTATCAAAGTTGAGATATTAATTTCCAAGTTTAATCATGTATTAAAATTCATTCATTTGTGACTCATCTCCCATGAGTTTGAATAACTCACTTATGACTCGTTATTAATTAATTTTAATTATTTTTGTAAGAAATATAAGGAATTTTGTTTCAAAAATACATATCACATTTATATATGTATTAATGCATATAATTAAATAAAATTCAATAAATAATTTTGTGTCTTGTTGGCTTATTATATGAAATGATTTCAATTAATAATAATTGATTTAAGAATACAAATTTACAAAATGTTATGGATGGGGAAATCAAATGTCATAGGGTGAAAAAGTTCAAAGACGTCTATTTATGACCCATC
>ML780740.1:1583142-1593608 GCA_009831015.1 Picea engelmannii
TAAGGTTAAGGTAGCTTTTTTTGTAGCTCAACATTGGAATGCCAATCAACCATGTCTTTCAAGTCGTGAAACCATTATGTCACCATTACAAAGATAGGCTAATTCACATGGTGGATGTATAGATGTCTCCAAATAGCTTATTACGATGCAAATAAATTTATTATCCCATCAATCAAAACTCAAAATTTCTACAAATGTTTTTTTATCATGCCAAGACTTGGGTAGTATTTAAATGCTAGATATTAACTTGCAAAAAGCACTGCAAACCAATCCAACCTTTTGAATTCATACTAGAGTATATAACTTTCCTTCTTGCACAAGCACAAGCGCATTTCAAACAACATCATTTCACTGTGGAGGAAAGCTAGTGTGTGCTAGCTTTCCTACTTACACAAGCACAAGCACATTTCAAACAACAACATTCCACTATGTAGGAAAGCTAATGCATGGTAGTTTTCCTTCTTGTACAAGCACATGAGCATTTCGAACAACATCATTCCACCGTGGAGGAAAGATGGAGCATGTTAGTTTTCCTTTTTGCACAAGCACAAGTGCATTTCGAACATCATTCCATTGTGGAGGAAAGTTAGTGTGTGGTAGTTTTACTTCTTCCATAAGCAGAAGCGCATTTCGAATAACATCATTCCACTGTAGAGGAAATCTAACACGTACTAGTTTTCCATCTTACACAAGCAAAAGTGCATTTCGAACAACATCATTCCATTTTAGGGTAAGGCTAGCACCTACTAGTTTTTATTCTTGCACAAGCAGAAACGCATTTCAAACAACATCATTCTATTGTGGGGGAAAGCTAGCATGTGTTGGATTTCCTTTTTGCACAAGAACAAGTGCATTTTGAACAACGTCATTCTACTGTGGGGGAAGCTAGCGTGTGCTAGCTTTCCTTTTTGTACAAGTACAAGCACATTTTGAACAACATCATTCCACTATGGTGGAAAGCTAACACATACTAGTTTTCTTTTGTATACAAGCACAAACACATTTCGAACAACATCATTCCACTATGGGGGAAAGCTAGCACGTGCTAGTTTTCCTTCTTTCACAAGCACAAGCACATTTCAACCAACAACATTTCATTGCGAGGGGAACTAGCGCGTGCTATCTTTCCTTCTTGCACAAGCACAAGTGCATTTCGAAAAACAACATACCACTGTGGAGAGAAACTAATCCATGTTAGCTTTATTTCTACACAAGTGCAAGCACATTTCAAACAACAACATTCTACTGTGGAAGAAATCTAGTGCGTGCTATCTTCCTCCATGCACAAGCACAAGTGCATTTCGAACAACATAATTCCATTGTGTAGAAAATATAACTTGTGCTAGCTTTCCATCTTGCACAAGCACAAGCGCATTTCGAACAACATCATTCCACTGTGTAGGTAAGCTAACTCATGGTAGCTTCCCATCTTGCACAAACACAAGTGCATTTCAAACATCATTCCACTATGTAGGAAAGCTAACACGTGCTAACTTTCCATCTTGCACAAGCACAATCGCATTTTGAACAACATTTTTCCACTGTAGAGGAAAGCTAGTGTGTGCTAGTTTTCCTTCTTGCACAAGCACAAGAGAATTTTGAACATCATCATTCCAATTTGGAGGAAAGCTAACGAATGCTAGCTTTCAACATCATTCTACTATGGAAGAAAGCTAGTGCATGCTAGCATTCCTTCTTGCACAAGCACAAGCACATTCCGAACAACATCATTACATTGTGGAGTAAGGATAGCATATGCTAGTTTTCCTTCTTACACAGACAGAAGCACATTTCAAACAACATCATTCCATGGTGGAGGAAAGCTAGCACATGCTCATATTGAACAAGAACAGACACATCTCAAACATCATTCTATCGTGGGGGAAAACTAGTGCGTGTTGGCATTCCCTCCTGAAAAAGCGCAAGCTCATCTTGAACAACATCATTCCACTATGAGGGAAATCTAGCGCATGCTAACTTTCCCTCTTGCACAAGCACAAGCACAAGCACATCTCAAACAACATCATCCCACTGTGAGGGAAAGCTAGAACATCTCGAACATCATCCTGTCATGGGAATAAGCTATCGCATCCTAGCTTTCCCTATTGCACAAGTAGGAACGCATCTCGAACATCATCCCACTGTGGGGATAAGCTATCATGTGCTATATTTCCCTCGTGCACAAGTAGGAGTGAATATCGAACAACATCATCCCACCGTGGGGAAAAGCTAGCACATGCTAGTTTTCCCTCTTGCACAGGTAGGAGCACATCTCGATCAACATCATCCCATTGTGGGGGAAAGATAGCGTGTTCTAGCTTTCCTTCTTGCACAAGCAAGAGCGCATCTCAAACAACATCATCCCACCGTGGGGGAAAGCTAGTGCGTTGTGGATTTCCCTTTCCCAAGATTTGTTGTAGATCAGTATGTCATCAAAAAATACTAACACAAATTTTCTAAGGAAGGGCTTGAAAATAGAATTCATCAAGATTTGAAATGTTGAAGGTGCATTAGTCAGTCCAAATCGCATAACCAAAAACTCATAATGACCTTCATGTGTTCTAAAAGTTATTTTAGGAACGTCTTCCTACCGTATTTTGATTTGATGATATCCCGAACAAAGATCCAACTTAGTGAAGAGTTTTGCTCCATGTAATTCATATAATAATTCATCAATGACATGAATAGGAAAGTTATCTTTGATTGTCATTTTGTTGAGCAGTCTATAATCTAGACACTTATGCCATGAACCATCTTTTTTTGTAACCAACACTACTGGTGAAGAGAAATAACTTTGGCTATGTTGAGTGATGTTATCCTCTAACATTTCCTAGATCATGCGCTCAATATCACTCTTCTGTGCATATGGATACATGTAAGGCCTAATGTTAGGTGGTACACTTCCTGGTTGCAAATGAATAGCATGGTCATGATCTAGGGTAGGTGGAAGACCCTTAGGTATTTCACCAAATACCTTGGAATGATTTTTGATAACTATTTGGAGATCTGATGGAGCAGGGGCTATAGATGATTGAACATCAAGTGAGAACAATTGTGCAATTACACCTTGGTGTCCCTTTCTTAAGTAATTTTTCCATGCTATTAGATCTTATCACTTTAGAGGGTTTCCCTTGGATGCCTCTAAGCTCAATTTCCTTTACATTTGAGGAAAATCTCATGAAAATACTTTGAAAATCAAAGGCCATTATTCCCAGTGATTGCAACAATTGGACCCATAATACAACTTCAACACCCCCCATTTGGATGGAAATCATGGGGATATCCATAAAATATTCCCCATGTTGAGCTTAATACTATGGAATTTCCATGAACAATTTATGGTACCTCCATTTGCAATCATTACTTGAAACTATGGTGCAATATATACAAAACAATTGAGAAGTTTTACTAATTTTTAACTAATGAAATTATGGATGCTACCCAAATCAATCAATATTGTTATCATTTTCTTTTTTATGTATCCTTGTATCTTGAGGGTTTGTGGAGTAACTATGACGGCTAATGCATGACAATATATTGTTGGAGTAGTCTCATCTAGATATGGGTCTTGTTACGGTTCCAATTCCTGGTCTTTTTCCTCTTCATGGTCTATGTAGAATAATTTCTTCCACCGCATTTATGCCCTTTACTGTACTTGCTATCAAAATTGAAACACAATCCATTTGCTCTTCTTTCATCCATTTGTTGAGGTGTCAACCTTGTTGGTTTAGGTATGCCATCTTCTTCCTCTTCACAGTCTATGTAAAATAATTTCTTCTCACCACATTTATGCCCTTTATTGTACTTGTTGTCACAATTGAAACATAGTCCTTTTGCTCTTATTTCATCCATTTGTTGAGTTTTCAACCTTGTTGGTTGAGGTATGGTTGTCTTATGAGCCCCAAAACGATCTCTGCTTCCAATGCTAGACTTGTGTGTAGCCTTCTTTTTGGCATGAATATGACGAGCATTTTGCATAGCTTCCACAATACTTGTAGTTTGTCTTAAGACAATCTCATGTTTAATGTCTTCTTTTAATCCACCCATGTAAGATTTCAACAAGTGTCCATCACTTATGTTATCCACCATTGTGGCCAATACCTGGAATTGTGAATTATAATCTTCAACATCACCTATGTGCTTCATTCTTGTAAATTGACTGAAATAGTCACGTTCCTAAACTTTCCCATACTGTGCTTCTAAGTCTCTTGTAAATAAACCCCAAGTGTAGTGATATAAAGGGGGATGCCTTTTCAATATCCATTGATACCATTGATATGGTTTTATCAAAAAGTTCAAGGTTGGTATGTGAATCCTTTTCCTATCATCCATAACGTTATGTAGTTCAAAATATTTCTCTATTTGGTTCACCCAGGTAAAGACCTCAGTACCATCAAACTTATTTAATTCAATTTTGGAAAAGTTGAATTTAGGACCCCCACCATAATTAACTCCACTATTAGAGTTAAATCCACTTAAAAATTGGTTATTATCATCAGGTTGTTCAATATGAATACTACCTTTATTTTCATGGGTTCGTGGCATTTTCATATCATCTTTAGGGAGTCTCTCATCTAGAGCCTGAAGGATTATGGAACTCATAGATTTTTGTATTTCTTCTTTATTTTCATCCATCTTAATTTTCATATCAACCATATTCTTTTCCATTTCATGAATTTGTCTTTGTGAGTTTACCCAATTATTATATTTATCACTCAATTCATTAATTTGTTGCTCCAATTTRGACAACCTGTTATGTATGTCCTCATTTTCTTCTTGAGTATTAAATGAGACTTTTGGAGGTTTAATAGGTGTTGTCACTTTTTTGGGACCCATATGGAGTAATAATAATAACCCTCCTCTATTATATATTTATCACAAATTTTGAATCACCAGAAACAGATCTTCCAAAACATATTTATGCCAATTGTAAGTTACGTACCTTTTAAAACCTTAATTTGGAGTTTTTCCTCCTGGTTGACCTTCCTTTTGTTGGCGTTAGATGTCACTCCTAGATTGCAGCAGGAGCAGAGCCCAACGCCCATCAGTTTATGTCACGAATAATTTAATGGGGTGACCGAATGGATAGAGACTCAAGAGGAAATCGTTCAAACTCAGAAAACCGGGCTTGATATGTAAAAAACAAAGGAGGTCTTGGCCTAACTTCCGTCAGTGAGTTGATTATAAAATGATCAGATGGAAGACTTAGTGAGATGAGTGAGCAAGACTGCTTCGGGCATCAGGCCTTTCAACAGCTTGAGGAAGAAAAACTTAGAATACAAGATCCTCTTGGTTCAGAGCTTCGGGGAACTGAAGGGGTGACTTGACTGGATCCTCCAATTCCAAGTCATTCAGCGTTGAAAAAATACAAGGACTGATTAGAAACAATGCAACCATTACAGTGATCCAACATACATCATCCTATAACAACGCAACTCGACTGGATCCTCCAATTTCAAGCTGTTCTAACACAGTGTAAACAAAGAGATGGAAAGAAGCTGACATTCATAAGGTAAGAAGTCTCAAGTGCCAATACATAGCCAGAGAAACCAGTGCTTCATCAAAACTTTACAATCGGGAGCCTCGCTCAACCATCGATCCTTACAAAAATACAGAAACTGAGTATATATACTCAGGGAAACTCGCCACCTTGGCAGCAGGGGGGGTAGCTAAGACATTAAAGTCCAATTTAGTGTGTGCAGGCTCCTCGGGGGGGGGGTGGCGTCTCTTCAGTCAAACCTGGCCGAAACCTCTTCGTCAGATGCCACCGTAACTCAGCATGGCTCTTGCATGGGGACCTGCATACGGGACAATATTGGGCAGACTGCCTGCCAGAACCTCCATGCCTTACATTTAAGGAGTGAGGCGAGGTTTCAATCACCTTCTCCTACCTTCATTTACCTGTAGCAGGGACCAAGATTGAAGTTGAGTTGAACTGGAACCTGGAGAGCGCGATGATCCCTTCGACAACCAAACCCGATGTTTTAGGCCCTTTGCGCAACTCTTTCTATTACCTCAAGTTACCACGGGTTGTGACCCTGTGCCTACCTTAAAAGGTGATTTCGACACTTCACGTTTTGGCGAGTCCTAATGCAATGGAGGAGCGATCTTTTGTCTTTCGAAGTCCCGGTAGCCGAATCTGCGAAACCATGGATCTTCGCCATGCGTCCCCAGGGTGGACGACTGAGATGCTTTCGGCACTTCGGGACCCGCCTTGCCATATGATATATGCTAGCGCCCCTTCCCTAGGCATGTTCCTTTATGACTGGGCGTCAATACCGTGGGCCCAACTCCTGGGCGCTTTTGGCATTTCGGGGTTTGGGGTTTCGAGATGTAAAATGATGAGAAACCCCTACCCTTTGAATTCACGGTAGCCGAAATGCCGATGTGACTAGATCTTGCACCATCCGTCCCTTGATTGGACGACTGAGATGACGTCGACGGTTTCACCTGAAATATCCCGAAAGCTCCCCTGTCCTCGTATTTAGGCCCCACCCTTTCCACCGAACCTTAGGCCATGACCGCAGGCTAGGCTCCTGGGGCTATCACATTTCGTGTTTCATGGTTTTGAAACCCTTGGGATAACCCTGTCCTCCCAACTTACGATCCCCGAAACGCTGACTAGCTTCCACCTATCCCCACTGGATCGGACGACCCTGATCATTTCGATGGTATAAGTGTTATCCCTTGCGCTAAACCTGGCACAACTCTGTTGACCGCAATTACCCGTCGATCGTCGATCTACTTCATCGATTGATCCTCGTCGTTGAATACTGGAGTTGCTCGCCTGCTTGCATTTTCCACCCGAAATGGATTTTTTGTGCGCTGCTTATTGCGCTCATGGCTGTCACCTTGGACTAGAACACATTTGATGGGTTTTCAAACCCCATTTCTTCGCATTTTACATCAAGGGTCTGAAATTGGGGAAAAACACCCCGCTTGCAAGAATTGGTGCTAACATTAGGCTCCATGGGGGATAGAGTCATCCCTGTGATGCTCTAAGAACTCATTTTGTAGTTCAAGTGCCTGGATGTTGGGCTATGGAGTCAAGATCAAAACACCCTGCTGGAAATACAAGCCGAAAAGTAAAAACAAAACAAGATAAACATGTATGCTCAAAGAGCTTATTTATGTACAATCCTAAACTAATATACTATGTACAGGTTGCTAGGTGAAAGGAAATTTCCACCATAGCCAATCAAGTAACTTCCTGAAGGGAACCTCCTTCACTCTGTCAATGATTGGTAACAACAGATGGTGTAACCGTGACAACAGAATGGCCACACTTTTCAACTTCTCTTTACAGGCTGAAGTTGACAGGAAATAGGGCGGCTCCAAGTTGTGCAGGAAATACAACTCCATGTATTCCTTCACAAGCTCATAGGACCAGTGGCAAACTCCAGAAAATGGGTGACAAGAAGCCTCCTCTGTTACACAGTTGTTCACGCATGGCTGAATATCTTTGGTAAGCATCGGTGGGTGGACAACTGACGTAGGCTGTATGATCTCAGGCTGTGGCTGCTCGCTAACTGGCTCCGGATTAAAATGTGTCCTTAACTGCTCTTCTAGCTCTTCTCCAGAGTCAGATTCACAATCGTCATAAACAAGACCCGTGGGAAAGCTCTGCTCTTCCAAATGCTGCTCAGGATGACTGATTTCCTCATAATAATTTTTGTTAACGAACAGAGGATAAGGCTCCACAGTCTGCTCTTGGAAATCCTACATATCTAGCTCAGAATCTGATTCGTAGCTATCATATATATGCTGGCTACTCCCATGGTTAGCAAATTGTGATGTGGGACTCTGCTGCTCCTCCTCTAGATAATCATCAAAGCTGGGTGAGAGTAGAACTCCTCCATCTTGCAAAAATGGAACTATCTCCTGATCTTCCATTTCGACCCCGAATGTAAACACATCATGGGAAATATCATGAAGAGAAAGAGAACAATCCATTTCCACTATCGCTTCCTCTTTTAAATCTGGGACAACGGGCTTATTAGGGGCAGAACCTAATGTTTCTATGGCTATGAAATCTTCAATATCCTCTTCAACAGAGCTGCCAAGAACATCTTCCTCAAGGATTGGAAAGTCCTCTTCGTTGTCTTCGGATTCTAACCTTGCTAGTTGGGCAGTGATAGATTTTATCAGTTCCCAAGTTTCACCCAAAGCATCTTCTTCCTCTTCGGGATTTTCATCATTCTCATAACCTTCCTCTGATGTAGACGAATGGGGATGAGAAAGCACCGATTTCTGATGCAAGTCATCAGGATCATCCTCACAGCCTACGTAAGAAACATCTCCATCTGGTATAAAGTTGTTGTATCCCTCACAACAATTATGAAAAATTAACTCAGGGGGATAAAGCTCCTGACAATAGGCGGTGAAAGCTGCATGAAATTCTGCGAGTGAAGAAATGCTAGCAGAGGGTAAAGAATGATACCATTTACATACCCTGCTAAAGAGAACATGAACATTTTCAATAATACATCCTCATGATGTATCTCCCACTAATGCATGAGTTCATGAAACTCCCAAAGATGTTGAGCAGGGTTGTCCTCTTCACGCTCTCTAAATCTGGGCAAATAATCGCTCCATTCATTCGAAGAAGGGACATCATTAGGAAAACCAGGAATTGCAGAAAAATTAAAAGGATCAAACCTCCGAGCAAGGATTTTCTCCATATCGAACTAGTGGAGTCGCCAAATGATCCTCGAATCATGGAGTCACCAGGTGAAAAATGGGTAGCTTCAAATGTGTTTGGTCTTTGTTCACCATCAAAGGCCAGATCTTAACGTTGTTGTTACCCAAGGGAACTTCTCAAGCTGAGAGCGCAGCTACTGAAACCTTCTCGAGAAAGATCCTCGGGGTCAGCTTTCAGCTGCCCTAAAAATAGCTACAACTGAGACAGTGAAGTGGAAACGTTGGAGTCGCCATAGTGGAGTCGCCAGGTGTACAATAGCAATCTTGTAGGGATCTGATGTTTGATGCACCTTCAAAATCAGAGGCTCAATGTCGTTCTACCATTACAGTGATCCAACATACATCATCCTATAATAGCGCAACTTGACTGGATCCTCCAATTCCGAGCTGTTCTAAAACAGTGTAAACAAAGAGATGGAAAGAAGCTGACATTCATAAGGCAAGAAGTCTCAAGTGCCAATACATAACCAGAGCAACGAGTGCTTCATCAAAACTTTACAATCGGGAGCCTCGCTCAACCATCGATCCTTACAAAAATACAGAAACTGAGTATATATACTCAGGGCAACTCACCACCTTGGCAGCAGGGGGGTAGCTAAGACATTAAAGTCCAATTTAGCGTGTGCAGGATCCTTAGGGGGGGGGGTGTCTCTTCAGTCAAACCTGGCCGAAACCTCTTCGTCAGACGCCACCGTAACTCAACATGGCTCTTGCATGGGGACTTGCATACAGGACAATCTTGGGCAGACTGTCTGCCATAACCTCCATGCCTTACATTTAAGGAGTGAGGCGAGGTTTCAATCACCTCCTCCTACCTTCATTTACCTGTAGCAGGGACCAAGATCGAAGTTGATTTGAACTGGCACCTGGAGAGTGCGGTGATCCCTTCGGCAGCCAAACCCGACATTTTAGGCCCTTTGCGCAACTCTTTCTATTACCTCAAGTGACCACAGGCTGTGACCCTGTGCCTACTTTAAAAGGTGCTTTCGACACTTCATGTTTCGGCGAGTCCTAATGCAGTGGAGGAGCGATCCTCTGTCTTTCGAAGTCTCGGTAGCCGAATATGTAACATCCCGCTCTAGCGCACCTACCAAACTTATTCTTTGAGGACACTTGCTCGCAAGTGATCTGGATTTTTATGATGATAAAACTTTTTCCTTCATTATGATGCGTTAAATTATATGACATGATGTTTTTACTACCTTGGTGTAGACAGGTGTTGCTGACTCAGTTTCATTGAGTGTGCAGGGTTTCGGACCTTGAGGATGCAGAGGCATCAGTGGAACTCCCTTGGACTCCGGATTGAGTCAGGGAGTGGGCTATTCGAGTTGTTTCATTTACGGTGATATTGTTTTGTTTTGATGATATGACTATTGATTTTATGATATGCCTTTGACATGATCTGACATGATGGTTGATGATGCAGGCTGACGATAGCTTGTCGACCAGACTCACATATGGAGTAAAGGGGCCACACACGAGTTCCAGAGAGATTGAGGGAGAGGTGTAGACAGCAGCCCTGCCACAGCCTACTAGCACTCCCGTCGTGGCTCGAATTGTAGGTTAACGATTACCTAGTTCAAGAGGAATCCACGATGTCGTGAGGGCAGACTGCGACAGTCGCTCACGATGATTCTAAGGGGCGCGCAATAAGGCGGGGGCCTTATTCCTTAGAGCCCTTAGTCTCCGACAAGCTCACCTGGCGGAGTGTTGACTCCAGGGGTTATAGAGTCTACCAATCCGTCAAGCCAGCGAGTGGCACCCTT
>ML780740.1:1721438-1737700 GCA_009831015.1 Picea engelmannii
TTACTATGTCTAGAATTAAAATTGTCATAATAGTAAGAAACACATTGGTATTATGTCATTAAATAGCTTTTATATAGGTCACTTTAAAATTGTGCCAACCTTCTACTAGTATACTAACTCAACATTAGTTAGTATATTAAATTATAATTAAATTGGTTAATAATAGTAAGAGACACAATATTATTAATGTCATTAAATAATACTAATCAACTTAGCTTTTAATACAAGTTATAAATAATAGTAATAGAAATAATGTAAGGAATCCAAGTCTAAGACTTAGATTTGCTTCTGCAAGTTTATGTAAATTTGATTTTGTATAGTTTATCATGGTAAATTTATCAAAAAAATGGTGAATATATACAAAAAGTAGTGAACCAAGCAATTTTTTAATTCCACAATTTGAAAAAATGCAATCTTGCTAATTTAGTTCGAAATTCTAGATCTATTGATTTTTATTTAGATTCATTCTTTTACTTAACACACAAGTTAAGATGTAGCTAAATCAAGATCCACTATTGTGATCTAGATCCATTTAACTTTCAATAAAAAAATATAAATAATAATAATGGGAATAAATTATAATGATACATGAGAGTTTATAATGATATCTTTATAACAAAAAAAAGGTGAATATATACATTCAAAGTAGTGAATTAAATGATTTTTTAATTCATTTTTTGAAAAAACTCAATCTAGATAAAGTTCTAAAATTCTAGATCCACTGAATATTTCCAAATTTAATGAAATATGTGTTCAATAACAACTACAACGAACAACGCCCACAATGGGAAACACAAACTCCAACAAAGTTATCGTTCTCCTCTATTCATTAGGGCGCACAATGATCCCCTCATTAGGGATCATGCCGTCGCCAGGTGATAAGCGTGACAACAACCGTGGCGCAACAACATCACTAAACCCTCAACACCAGCTAAAATCAACGTGCTAAGAGATCCACTTAACCATCCCAACACATGACGATTATCCCTAGCACCCAACCGACAAGTCAACAAGATGCGAGGAAACTTGGCGACCATAACATTCAAACAACACATTAAATTCCTTGTGTAACTAGTTCTAAAGCAACGTACGACACTTTGTACACCTTGAATAATCGTTATCCCAATAATTAGCTTAGTGTGACTGTTTCCAACTCCAAATCAAGAAAGTAAATTCCTGAGGAGGAGTTCGTTATCTTCCAACTGGAACAAATATGAAGCGTGCCTTTAAAACAAGATAAAACCCCTTTTTAAAACTAATAAAAGTTATCTTATAAACTGAAACATTAAATAAGATTGTTGTCTACTAGATCAATGTTGTCATCTTATGATGGGTTGTCTAACATATCAATATCAAATGTTGTACAACCTATAAACAATGTCACCATATATAAACGCTAACTGTGGGTATGTAAAATCGCAGTCGAGGATATGGCAGTAATAATATCGCAAGGGATATATATACAGGGATATAATGCATTCATTTTATTGTTATTATTAGGACCACTACCATTATATCAATATTGGATATATCGCAATCATTAAGTCACTATCATTAAAAATAAAGCATGGGATGTAATGCAATCATTAAATTGTTGTCAATACATGAATTATTTTGTTTTAAGTATAACTTGTTGTCCTTTAAAAGTCCTTGTTGAATTAATTGGATATGCTAATGCTGTCTAAAAACATGCTGGAAACAGGGTCTAAATATGTTGAAAACACAGTCTTTATATACGCTGAAACGCAGTCCAAAATGCGTTGAATACACAGTCTATTAAATCTCTATCAAGATAAAAAAAAAAACGCAGTAAAATTTACCGAGGGACGCAGAAATTAAAGGTGTGACTCACAGAGTAATTACGTGATAAAGTTGGATGAAATACGCGTATGAATTCGTTGTCTATAATAAATGGACTTAAATCTACCATTAACTCTCTGCCAACATCCATTAAATTAGTTGCCACAGGATATATATTCATTGGCATCTAAGGTGTGAATATAAAACACATGGAATGATCTCAAACGTCGAGAACCATGTGGCAATGCAGACGCATCATAAAAACTCCCTCACTCAGGGAAGATATACTGTCATAAAGCAGCCAACAATTAACTAAAAATTATTGTCAACACGCAGCCCTATACTTAAGCACACGATGATAAAAATTCACTGTGCAAAATCATTAAGTTGGCTAGTCAATTATTCAACCGGTGTTTGAATTTTTCTATTACTCCAATTCAGTTGTTGGCTGCTTTATTCCTTCCATTTCTCACTACCTAAAATATACAACAAGGGTAGCGCTTGACCAAATATAAATGTTGTCTAAGCACTCTCTAACAATTCGTTGTCATAATAGCGTTGATATAATGTTGTCTTAATATATATTAATAATAAGGGATTTCGTTGGTGTATCACGGGCATATCGCAAGGAGGTTGATGGTGAACATGCAGGTGTTACAATGAAATTCGCTAACCAAGATTTATCTTCAACAAATTGATTCGCTAATCAATCTAGAATGACCAAAACATAATATTTATCTTTAACAATTCTTTCGCCCGAAACACATCCTCGAGAGAGAAACTATGTGACTTATGTTTGGTAATATATATGTGGCTCATCTAGGATAATATAAAATGAATTGAATTAAAATGTAAGTTGATTAAGAAGAGGGAAGAAACAAAAGCTTATTTTTGTAGTTCCCGTGAAGGAACAACAAAGATAATAACACGGAACAAAAGCAGACAGAATGGTGTTTGGACAAGTTGTAGTAGGGCCTCCAGGATCTGGAAAAACTACTTACTGCAATGGCATGTCTCAATTACTCACACTTATTGGTAGGAAGGTAGTAGTGATCAACTTGGATCCTTCAAATGATGCTTTGCCCTATGAATGTGCCATCAACATTTAGGATCTAAACAAGCTCGAAGATGTAATGGATGGACATGGACTTGGCCCCAATGGAGGCCTGGTTATTGCATGGATTACCTGGAAAAGAACATAGACTGGTTGCAGTCTAAGCTAGAACCTCTTGCAAAAGATCACTACTTTCTTTTTGACCTTCCGAGACAGGTTGAGCTCTTCACTCTTCATTCAAATGCTTAGTTTAAAATAAGAAAAACGCAGAGCATGCCGCATTCGAAGAGAAGAAATAAGTTTGCTTTCACACGATAATAAAACGTTGAATTTAACCTAAGAAGAACGTTGAGTTTTATCACAAAAATCACAGTAAATAAATAGGGAGAAATTGCAGTAAAAAAATGTAGAAATAAAGTGTAAAATCGCAAGGTAAATTTGCCAAGGAAATGTAATAAATTGTAGAGGACAGTGCGCAGGCCGGATGGATTGAAAATGCAGAACAATCTCGCCATCTAATGTAATCATTTGCAGAAAAATCGTGGTTGAATGTATTGAAAATGCAGAGTAGAAATTAGGGGACACAGAGTTAAAAAACTTTCGCCATCAACCAACAAATTACAGGGTTAATTAATCACATCAAGGCGCAACACAACACACTACCTGGAACAACCAACATGGCTAGACGATTGGCAAGAACATCTTTCGCTCATCATCCACACATAGAAAAACATGGCATTTAGATCCATAGGTCTATTAACACCGAAGTGACAACCGTAGATCAGGCTCCTAGTCGACTGCTCAGGCGTGGAATGATGAGTTAGGGACGAAGGCAAAAATATAAACCGAAAATCATCACAAATCAATAAAACCATAGGATGGTCAAGACATGCAGGGATCGAAAGCTAAGGGAATCAATCAACGACGAGCTTAAGGCTATGGGGAAAAGCAGTCATCAATTATAATGCTAAGTCAATCGTTTTCTTTACCCAATTAAACATACAGACTAAGAGCATACAGTCTACTAATAATCTACCATGTAGAAATAAAGGAAGCGTAGCGTATCCCAAGTAGCCCGCTCTAAGTTGTTGTCTTGCGCGCTCCATGCAACTCCCACTTGCCGACCGATGAGACTTCACCGGTACCTCCCAACCAACGCTAGGGGTACTCTTATTCCCCCTTAGCCCCCCGAGCCGCAAAGGGGCCACACACACTAATCAAAGAATCAGCTAGCTCCTAGCTCACCTCGCAAGGCCGAGCTACCACTCCTCACCGAGCTGGGTATCCCAACTCCCACAAGCTAAGTCAGTCAAGTCTAAAATTCTACAGTGTAACATTACGCATGACAGAAAAAATCCATCATCCTTCTCCTCCCTCCATTATATAGAGTTTCGAAGTCCTTTACTTTCCCAAAATCCCATTTAATTTAATTTTTAATAATTTAATTCATAAAAATCCTCCCTGTACATCTGTCACCCATCACCTTCATTCCTCCATAAATTAATTTCATTAATTAAATAATTAGCCCTATTTCCCTCACCCACCTAAAATCATTCCTAGAATTCACTCCTAGGTGTCCCCATATTCCCTTACAAGTTTTAATGACTTTCCCCCTTACTAATTTACTAGTTGAGTTAATTTAGAAAGTTCTTAAATGTTAGATATCTTACTAAGTTAGACTTTCTGTTTTTTCCCTTGTGTTTCCCCCCCCTTTTTTTTATGTTTCCCTCTTTTTCCTAGTTTCCTAATTCTTTTAGATTTCCCTCTTTTCCTTTTCATTTAAAACTCAAATTTGCAGGTGTAGAAAATTAGCTTTTTCCATTTTTCCTTTTTAGTTATTAAATTTTTAATTAACATATGAGACAAAATCATTATTCCCCTTTTTCCCTTTTTAAATTTTATCCCCCAAAATATTTTTATAAATTAAAAGAATTACTTACCCCCTTCTCGACACATGATTAATGATGATTATCATTTTTATTTTTATTTTTATTTTTACATACATATGTTTCATTTACCGCAAGTTTCACCTAGACCTAGATTTTAATTTTCGAGGCAGGGTGACATTTTATTAGGGAAATTGTTTTAAATTTTTCTTATCACGTTATTCGTCCTAAGTCCATCTAGGTTTATTCATTTATTATTTAACAATGCGACGTGCCCTTCAGCACACACTAGGTGCTCCAAGGGTGCCACTCGCCTCAACCTATTTCCCTTGCGTGACGTGCCCTTCAGGACGCACTACGTGCTCCAGGGGTGCCACTCGAATCTTTTCATTTTTCTTGCGCTACGTGCCCTTCAGGATGCACTCCGTGCTCCAAGGGTGCCACTCGCCTCTTGACTGACTTGGTAGACATAAAAAAACCCTAGAGTCAATACTCCGCTAGGTGATCTTGTGGGAGACCAAGGGCCTCTAAGGAATAAGGCACTTGCCTTATTGTGCGCCCCTTAGAATCATCGTCAGCGACTGTCACAGTCTGCCCTCACGGCATCGTGGGTCTTCTCGAACCAGGTAGTCGTTAACCTACAGTTCGAGCCACGACGAGAGTGCTAGTAGGTTGTGGTAGGGTTGTTGTCCACACCTCTCCCTCAATGTCTCTGGTAGTCGTGTGTGGCCCCTCTACTCCACATGTGAGTCTGGTCGGCAAGCTATCGTCAGCCTGCATCATTAACGAATCATGCCAGAACATATCCATAATCATATCATCTAATCATATGCTCAAATGTCATATATACAACAATCAAACCCCAATAGTCCACTCCCTGACACGATCCGGAGTCCAAGGGGTCGCATCGATGCCTCTGCATCCTCGGGGTCCAAAATCATGCACACTCAGGGAAAACCGAGTCAATAGCACCTGTCTATGTCAATGCAGCAAAATAACATGTCATCAATTCATAACGCCTCATAATCACAATCAAATGCCCAAAAGTATAATAATCTGGATCACTTGCGAGCAAGTGTCCTCAAGAATAAGTTCCCTCAATGTGCGCAAGAGCAGGATGTTACATCCATGCACATTAGACAGTCTGGTAAAAAATGCGGGAGAGCATGGGGCTGAACTGAGCATCCAAAAACCCTCATATACGAGAAGTTTTCTTCAATGAACCAATCTGCTAGTTTGCCCAGATTTCCCATAATCCTCTCTGAAATCCGAGAAGTTGGGTGACCATATAGGGCCATATGAATAGGCACTACTACATGGTGACAGATTTCGTAAAAGAAATATTTGGCCTTGTCCTCTCACAACTTGAAATAATAAAAGTGAATAGGTTCTGCGATGGTCGGTGTCCAACTCCAATTCATCAGTGGGAAAGGAGTCATGAAACAGATAGAGTCAATGGCATATGCAGACATATAGAAAGGGGCGGGCTGCCCCTTTGATTTCGCCATTTTATATTCAGTAATTTCTTTAGCCAAGTTGTCTGACAACATTTTGGCCCAATTAAAAGTGTATCCCTCAGCCACCTCATGCATGATAGACACCCATTCCACCAGGAAATGGGTAGGACTCTTCTTCCCGAACAATCTACAGAGCATCATGGCTACATAGATCATGTGAACATCCAACGACGTTGTGGCATACACACCATCAACGTCACCCCTGAACTTCTCTGGGTACCCCCACTAGGACCTGATGATATCAGGATAACTCTTGTCATATTGTATGCACTCTTTTTGCTCAAACTCCAACATAAATGCAACATTGTGATTATATTTAGGAGTGGGAGACAACTTATACATTACTTGGAGGTGTTTTGGTCAGAAAGAACCAACAACAACCTTCTGATGGTTGATGATGCTCCTGGTTTGAACGTCGATGTTTTCCAAGGCCTAACTTATCATGTCGTTATACGACATGAGTCTCAGTCGCGCAGCTATCTTGTGTATCTCTGACTGGGCTATATATCTGAGTTTAGCTTCGTGAGTATTGTCTACTTCATCACCGAAATCTTCTGGACAGTTTATAATCTCATGTTTTAGAACCTCGAACACTTGTGTCCAAGATTTAACAGAGTCTATAGCTAGCGGCGTAGTATCCGATAGAACTTTTGTGTTTGGATTGGAACCTTCACCAGCCGTATCAGGCTTCTTCATCATCTTTTGTGGTGACATGATCTCTAAGAAATTGAGTGAGGCTACCTGTTGCAAAGGAAATGTGTGAGCTTTTTCAAACTGATGAAAGCTTGCTAATTGCGGAAGGTGAAAATGAATTCGAATTTCAAGTGCCTTTATTCAAATCAGATACATTGATTCTGGTATAGCTTTACTGACTACAAATTTATTAACTTTAATGGAAAAGTCTACATGGCGATCCGCGATCCACATTTGAATCATTAGCATTAATTGGTCATAAATGTCATTAATATTCGTCGGTTCGTGTTCGAGAGTTTTAGATGAGACAGAGTGAGAATTTCCCGAATCCTGAATCTGCAGAGGTTAATCCCTTGATAATCGCTATTAAAAGATTAATTAATCATGTTTAAAAAAGGTGTGTTAACTTCAAGTGTTTCAAACATTTGGACTTCGGGGTTTTTAAATGTAGCTCTAGAGGAAATCCCCGAGACCTGAAACTGTGAAGTGATTAATTATCCGGTAATCGATTTAAGTCTTAATTAATCATATTTAACTTTAAGTGTTTCGAAGATTCAGACTTCGAAGATTTTAGGATACGATGAAGGGTAAACGTCTGAACCCCGAAGTGCGAAGTCATTAACCCTGAAGTGCAAAGTCATTAATTATCTCTTGACCATGATCAACTTAATTAATTAAAGTTTAATACTTCGATATTTTGGTGCTTCGGTGATTTACGAATCAGTTCTTTGTTATATTTTCGAAGGGTCATCTCCCATAGTGACGTGTCACAGATGATGTCATTCTAGATGACGTGTCGAGAAAAGGGAGGTGCCACGTGTTACTTAGAATCGTATGAATCTTCAAACGAAAATGTCAGAAAAGGGTGCCACGTGTCAACTCAGGGAAGAATCAAAAGATACACATGTACCACGACTCGCGTTCTTCAAAGGCTTAGGAAAAGTGATGAACAAACACTTTCGGGTTTCAGTAATTTTATCACTAAGACTTATCGAAATGCTTGAAGCGCGAAGCTCCGAAGCGACCTTTAGTGATTTACGTCTTTAACAATTAGGCGGCTCCAAAACTCCGGAGAAATTATGGTCGTTCGATCAAATTGAAAAACTTCATCAACGACAGATATCACACACGCCTTATTACTGATTAACCAGAACTGAATTTGATTTAAAATTCGAAAGTTCTTCTCTAAGTTACCGTTTTGGGAAAAATTATAATTTCATGAAGTGGAGAATGTAAAGCTCAAAAGTTCAGGATTATATGTGTTCCAACACGAGTCAACAAACGTTTTGTTGAAGTTGTGAGTGTAACAATAGATGCAAGGGTTTCAACAAATACATATGTAACAACAACTACATGTATAACTCTACATGCAAGCCTAGCGTCAAATGTACATGATATTCCAAATGTTTTGATTTCCATGGCTAGGTTTCTAATACATTAGGCTTTAACTTTGCCTATTTCTTAAACTTCTTAACATTCAATAATGTGGTAAACGTTTTCAAATTCTTGTACTTCATCGAGAAAAATAACATTTGCATTCTTGCAATCACTTCAACATATTGAATAAATATCAATTTAAAGGGGGGTTAGAATACGCAGAAAAATTATTTTGTGTTGACCTCTCACATTTTCAATTGAAAATCATTTTAAACTCTGAATCAAACTATCGTTTCAATGGGAAGTTAGTTTATTAGGTTAAAATGTACTTTCAATTGTAAATAATTTTCGATCAAAAGTTAGCTGATATTGTTTAATCTAACTTTCATTTAAACTAAATAAGTTTTGTTGGAAAGACACTTTCAACCAAAAATACCATAAAATGATGCTACAACGCAATTGTAAGGTCTCATCACTTTTGGAAGGTGAAAACCCTGCAAATTTTGATAAACTTGTTATTGGACATGATACTAATAGATTCAAAGTTGAATCTACTTTCCTTCTATAAAAAAAATCCAATTTCATTATGATTTTTATTTTTATTAATTTTTCTAAAATGCATGCACACATACACAATCTTGGTACAAATCGTCAAAATAAAAATTCAACATCTCTAAAACTACATAATATAAAACATTATAAAAGTTGAGATTTGGAAACGTTACTCATCCTCTTCAAAAAGGTATTTTTACCAATTTTTAAATTTATTAGAAATGTGAAGAGTAAGTGGGCTCCACACAAAAGTTCATAGTTTAACAAAGTTTTATATTTGGTCCAAATTAAAAAACATTTTTTAATGCAATAAATACAAAAAAAATAGTGAAACAATGGTATAACCTATGTTGATTATCACAATGCAATTGTTTGTTCCAATTTTTTTTTTTAAAAAGGCCTTGCCTAAATGTTCTATGTTTTGGATTTTTTTCATCGGAATCTGACTATATAAATATGGGTGAAATCACAATTGTTGTTGTTTAAATTATGTTTATGAATACATAAATGGATTCATCATGTCAATTGGGTTTAGCCCGAGTGGTATGTGATGAGGGGTGTTCCCCCCCCACCTAGGTTCAATTCTCGCAAGTGATATGTTGAGCTCTTAAATGAGCAAGCTATCGAAAAAGCCTTGACTTTCTACAAAACCTAGTTTACACCGAGTACCATCCTCGAAATGAGGGGAAGTGCCTAGTGGGTTTTCCCGGGCTCTATTCCAAGTAAAAATAAAAAATGGATTCAACGTCCTAAAAAACCCATTGGGCACTCGGATTATACAATATTAATCGCTAAAATATGCAGATCCAACAATTTCTTGCCAAATTTCGGGCAAAATTAATCGAATAATATTGTCGGAAAAGAGACAAAACGTATAACATTTAGACTACAAAAATAAAAAATATATATAAAATTGAAAATAATGAACTCCTCAAATGTTACTTATTATCATTCTTGCATTTTTTAAGGACACACCATTACAAAAATACCAAATTGACCTATTAAATATCGATAAAAAATTCACAATTTGAATGAATAAAAAGCTAAAAGAATTTCCTACAAGTAAATTTTTAACTACGAATTGAAACTCCATATGTAGGTATAAGCTATGATTGTTGGAAGTTGAACAAATAATAAAAACAATGTTTTACCATGCCAAAAAATAATTAAAATGATAAACCATCTTCATGGATTCACCCAACAATCAAATTCTACTCCCATTAACATTTAAAGCTCTTACAAAGTTAAATGTTTTGATTGACATTTCAACCATTTAACAATTGAACACAACAATTTAAAAAAGTAGTTTTTATTTGGAACTTTTGACGAAGAACGAAACCAAAAAGTACGTTTATTTCAACTCAATTACCCAATAGAAGATAAGAGTGCAATGGCACTGTGAACTCTAAGAATAACTAAAATTATAAAAAAGATAGATGAAAACTCTCTAAATCAGATGCATGCTACTTGAAAAACCAGAAGAAAAAAATATGAAGAAACATATTACCACGATTTATCATATCTAAACTCGTATATAAAACATTAAACAACTAAAAATATATTTTTCAAATAAGAGAAATGAAATAATAAATTTATATGGTCAACCCCCAAGGTGGGAAAACATCCATGGAAGCAAGGCCTTCTATTTTTCATGTAACTCTCCCAATTACAATAGCTAGAGCAAACACATGTATGGAATTCAAATGGGATCCATACAACTCTCAAGCATATGAATGATCTATCCTATGGACCTCTAAGATCCAAGCTAATGATCAATATAATAAGCCGCCCTCCATTATTTTACTCGATTCAAGACCAATTGCCTCGATTTATAATAACCAGGAAAAACTTGGACCATTGATCATAAGGCACAATCAATGGTGGAGATCAACCAATCCATAAAGGTTAATGATAAAACCATCAAGAGATAAAGGAGAAGTAGTGGATAAGAATGTCCTATGAGTGTAATTCGCCATTACCTGAGAGAGGTCGCCACCAAATAACTCCCAAAACTATCTCTATGTGCATATGTGCAATATTAGAAAAGTCTAGTGAGGTCACGTTACATGTATAAGTGCCTCACAAATGATGTTATCAAGATCATAATTATGATTCTAAGTACAAAATTACATCAATCCATTAGACACCATTAAAATGCATTCTAGCATTCCCTTGTAATGTTGACTAGATGAATGAGCATCTAAGTTGATGAAAGAGTTATGTTACATAAGAATAATAGGCCAATAATGTGATATATTTGAAAACTCACAAGTCTAATGACACCTCATTGTGTGTAAGAATGCCTCAAAATGATGTTCTCATAGTCATAATAGTGATAGGGTATATAATAGTAAATGTGATCACTAAACAATCATTACATCATGGGTTGTGACGAATACATTTTTAAGAAGATGGTATTACATTACATTCCCCCTTAATGACAACTTCAAACATCCATAATAAGTGACAAAGATAGCTTCAAATTTTGTTGTTGTCAATGATAAATTGTTGAGTGGAACAATGTAGGAAACTATCAATAAGTTGCAACTAGATACTCAATAAAGTGCAAGGAGGAGACACTTGCTATCATGATGAACCAATGCAAAATGGCCACCAATGACAACGTCAATAAGCTCGTGATGAAGTACCAAGCAACTCAAGATAGAGTAGTAAACTTCGAAATCAATGTCTCCAAACTATTCACACGTGTTGCTTAGGAACGAGTTAAGCAAACAAAAAGCTAACTCTAAGAAAGAACCTCCAATATCAAAGGCATGAATCATCATGACAAGTCCACAATGTATCAAAGGACAATATCTCCAAGAAAACACGAATGAGAGTAGAAGATGAAGTTGGATGTGATCCAATAGGTTGAAAGTGTTGACGACCAATTGTAATGCTTCAATCAAGAACTTGAACATGATCTCACAATGATCATCAAGTTCTACAAGTGCTCAAATATGCACCTAATGCAATGTAAAATGGTCTCCCCGTCACAAATACATAGTTCCAAGAAAAATACTAATTTTTTGCCATAAAAAATTATCTCAAATAGATTATTGTCATACTCAAACAAATGAGAAATACGTGGCCATTAGCATAATCAATAAGCATATGGAAAAAACAGTAGAAACTGATATCATAATTGCATAGAAGATGCAATTTCATGCACTTCTAGAAACAAAATCACTCAAAATGGTGTCTGTATCAACAAGTTATGAACATTTTAAATTTCAAAAAAGAGGTTTAGCCTTGGGATTTTGGGAACAAATGAAAATCACCAACATCAAATAAAATAATTCACTAAATCCAAATATGTAAATGTGTATATAACTAAAAAATACACAGCCTACAAAAAACCACATTGAAAATTGATGTTGTATGAGAAAGTTGTGGCAATTTAAAAATCAATGTCAAAATCTCCGTGCTAATCCCCCAAAATTAAGCCAAAAGTGCCACATAACAACCTTTGATTGGTCTGAATGGAACACACCATATGCTAAAATGACAAGGTACCAAATATGACATGGCATGTACATAATGTTGATGTTGCATGTGTTGAAAGTGACATGTGGCAATATACGAAATGACACATGGAAACTGAAATTGAAAATTTTCTTTGGATGCACCCACTAATATGGCACATGTTGATTGGGTGGAAGTGTTCACATTGCAATGATGTAACGAGTCCTTCAAATGATAAATCTACTCAACAAAATATTAGTTAAGGTTGAGAGGGAATGGATTTTGAACCCGAGACCTCATAAAAATGAAATAGATAGGATATTATTATAACCACATGATCAAATCCATAATATTTGATATCAAATCCGTTCGGTATATTGTGGAACAACTAATTTAAAAACATATTATCGTGAATGGACGACTCACATCTGCTAATTTTGTTTTCAATATCTGAGACAAATGAAGGTTGATTATGGTACACAAATGATCAATCTTGACCAATTAGACCACTCCCAACACATATGTATGGTCAAATCAACCTAAAAATGCACCAATTTGTATAGCTCTTAAGTGCACCCACGAATTTTCAATCTTAAACCTAGCTCAAACAAAAACCAAATTTAACAACATGAACATTGAACTTGACTATTTAGCATGCTCCAGATGTAATGGTAATGCCAGATTTAGAAAAAAAAAATAGTTTAAAATTTGCAAAAACAAAACATGTGATCTAGATCCAAATTTGTAGAACTATGAAAAAATTGGGTTTAAAGAATCAACGCTCAAGATCAAGACTAGCATATCTAAAAAATAAATTAGATTTACTTGTATATTGATGCCAAAAAATAAACTTCAATCATTATTGTTGAATGATCATGAAAAACAATAGTAGATATCATATCCAATATTTCAACAAATAAATAAGTTCATCCAAGGAGTTATATGTATGGCTCCAATACCATGAAAGATCAGGGACATATGTAGAAAATATATTTAATCAAGATATATCATATCTAAACTGCTATGGAAAATATCGAACAAATAAAAGTAGATCTATCAAATAAAAGAGAGGAGATAATAAATTTGTGTGGTAAAACCCCAAGGTGGGGATATGTCCATCGAAACAAAGTATTCTATTCTTCATATAACTCTCTCAATTACAATAGCTAGAGCACACACATATATGGAATTCAAATGGGATTCATACAACTCTCAAGCATATAGATGGCCTAGTCTAAAGATATGGAATTCAAATGGGATCCATACAACTCTCAAGCATATGGATGATCTAGTCTAAAGACCCCTATGGGGATGATCTAGTCTAAAGACTCTTAGGGCTCAAGCTAATGATCAATACCATAATCCATACTCCACTATTCTCCTTGATTCATAACCGATTGCCTCAATTTATAGTAATCTAGATAAACCTAGACCATTTATCATAAGACACAATCAAGAGTGGAGATCAACCAATCCATAAAGGTTGATGATAAGTGTTAGAAAAATAGGATCACAGAGCAAAAAAATAAATAAATGCGGAAATAAAACAAAGAAGATACACAATACAATAGAGACACAAATATATGTGGTTCACCCAGTGTGGGCTACGTCCACCAGATAAATTGCCAAGGCCTTTCTTTTTATTATCCAACAAAATGAAGGGATACAACCTACAACACGCCCACTAACTTCCTCTTCTTTCTCTCACAATTTCCCCTCTCCCAAAACTATCTCCATGTGCACATGTGCAATATTACAAAATCCTAGTGAAACCATGTTACATGTATAAGCGCCTCACAAATGGTGTTATAATGATTATCATTACATTAACACTAAGTACAAAATTACATCAAATCACTAGACAACATTAAAACACATGCTAACACTACTTTTGAATCCACGTCCATTCCACCTTATCAACAAGAAATATGCCACTATGAAACAAAATATTGATGACCTAGTTTATCATCAAGGATGATTTTAAGGATGGAAATTTATTTTAAAATGTAGAAACCTTGGTGAATCTTACTAATCCTTCATATGCCAACTATAAAATGTTTAGCGATATTTTTGTAAAAATATTCAAATTTATAAGGATTTTTTTTAGTTTGTATAAAATTTTGGCAATTTTTAAGGTAAAATAATTGTATCCTATAGAATTTGTGCAAATAATTTTTAGAATAGTGAATCAGTTTTTTGAAAAAACCTTGGAAAACTAGTCCACTAGCGAAATTTAGCCCCTAAAATCATCCTTCTTTGCCACATGGGTGTGAGAATATCCCAATTCTTTGGCACTAGGAAATATCAAATGGAAATACTCATTTTCATCGAGTCATTTTTTGCTAGAATGAACTATCTAACAAACTAGATCAAACAAATATAAAAAAAAACAATGAAACTACTTATTCCCTAACTCGATTCTATGAAAGCAACAATAACTATATTTATGGCACTAAAGGGGTAAGTAGTGGGTATGCAATTTTAATTGATCTCAAACTTTGATAGTTTAATAAATGATCAACCCAATTCTCCCATTAAATTCTAAGTACCACAACTTGAGCCAAATCCAATTCATGAAGACAATAGTTTCTTCTCCTAAGATAAAAAGGAGATGGATGTAGAGACTCAATAAAAGCTATTCTAACGAATGAATCTCATTTGATCCAATAATATATTCATAAAACACTATATTTACACCACTTTAGACCATATTTAATTTCAGTTAAATAGATAATTAAAAAAAAAAAAAAACATATTTAGTTCCTTTTAAAGCTTGGAACATCCATTTGTAAGCTCCACTATCCACCCATGTATCGTTTTTTTGTGCTTGTAAAGGTTTCACCTTCAACATGAACTCTTAACACAAAACACCTCCTAACCAACGACTCAACACACGTGTCCTCTAAACCGACTTAAGATTGATAGTTTTCATCATGTATCGATTGTGGATCGAGAAAGTGCAGCATTTGAGCACTAACAAAGATCGACACAAGTGTGAAGGATCTACAATCAAAGATCGAGCTAGATGGCGCACTCAAGGAAGGAGGCCCTGCGATATTGCATTTTTGGGCAGAATGGTCTCAAGCATCCAAACAAATGGATCGAGTTTTATCACATAGTTTTGGTCTTTTGTTTTTTAAGTCATATGCTAAACGTTATAACGATTTTTTTCAGGAATATTTCAGCAAGAAATTGTCAGATTCTTAAATTTGAGTAATTATTTCTGTATAATTGTATAATTTGAGTGATTCAGAAATTTTTTAGCATGCTAAATTCATTTTTACATTCATAAATGAACAACAAAAAATAATAACAATTAGACAACACTCTTTTTTTATTCATAATAAGAAATGATGATTTTTTTCAGGAATATTTCAGCAAGAAATTTCATAAATTTGAATAATTATTTTTGTATAATTTGAATGTCTCAAAAAATTTTAATACTAAATCCATTTCTACATTCATAAATGAACAACAAAAGATAATAACAATTAAACAACGCCATTTCTTTATTCATATCATTTTAAAAGCTTCAAAATTTTATTAGGGATTGCACAGTATATATTGACTTTATTCCCAGGATGAATGATATCTTACTGTACTTATGTATTGATAAATTGTGAAGCTTCTCTGTTTGTGACATGTCTTTCAATAATCTTCTGAGCCATACAGCTTGACAAGAAGTTGAGGTAGCTGCAACATACTCTGCCTCTGCAGAAGATATTGATACAATTGGTTGCTTCTTCGATGCCCATGAAATCAGGTTCGTGCCCAGTTGAAAAACATATCCTGATGTGCTTTTCCTATCATCCAGGCTGCCTGCAAAGTCACTATCTGTGTAACCAGAAAGTTGATTACAATCAGATGTAGTGTACCATAAACCAAAATGTAGTGTTCCTGCTACATATCTCAAAATTC
>ML780740.1:1740679-1767870 GCA_009831015.1 Picea engelmannii
GCCTGTTTGGAAGTACCAGCGCCTGTGATTTTCGAAAAAATCGAATCATCCACAGAATTCTGTATCCAGAATTTTGCTTTGTTTTCCTTGGTCCTCAGAGTTGCCTGAGCAATTCTCTGAGCATTTGTCATGGCAGTGAGGGCAGTTGGATCTGGTTCTACATAGCCAAGATCCACTGGTTCCCAGCATTCTTGTGCTTGCAGGAACGATTTCATTCGAAGAGACCAAAATTCGTAATTCTTTCCCAGAAGAATCGGACCCTGAGTCGGGCCGAGATTGCTAGTCGACGCCATTTTTAAAAAAAAAATTAGGAAAAAGAGAGGGAAAAATTCGTATTTACCTCCGATCTCAGAAACGTCGATTTGTCGATGGCCGATAGGAGCTTATCGGGCTTGGATTGGCCCTTTAGTCTCCTTGCAATGTGACCACACACCTTGTGTAAGCGCTACGGGCTTTTCCCGTTCCTTTGGCTTTCAAATCGCCGAAATGCGAAAAATAGCCTTTCAACTTTTCAACGGTCCAGATCGTGCATTGATCGGACGGTCCAGATCGTATTGGGATATCGCGAATCGGGATTTCGCGATTTTTGATGTCGAGGTTCTTTTGTGTGCCTTCGATTCCCGATCGCCGATTTTCTGATGGCGCTGTTCTATCGGGACTTTTCCCGATGGCTCCGATCTGCGACACGCGTCCTCAACAGATGGACGGTCGTGATCTCTCCTCGCGATTTCGCGATAGGTTATGTCCCGGACCTCTTGTCTCCAGGATCCGCGAAATGCCGAATCCCGAAAAACCGATGAAGTCACTTATCGGGACTTTTCCCGAAGGCCTCGATCTCTGCCACGCGTCCTGAGCAGATGGACGGCTAGATTTGCGTCGGGGATTTCACTGGAAAGAAACCCGATCACTTGTTCTCAGGTTTCGTGATTTCCCGAATCCCGATATGCCGATGGCGCTTTCCTCTTCGGGACTTTTCCGAGTCCCCGGATTTACGCCACGTGTCCTTAAAAGATGGAGGGTCCTGATTCAGCCTCGGGATATCGCGGTTAGCGATGCTCCAAATTTCTGTCAACGTGAAACCCCGAATGCCGATACGTTGACGGCGCCCTCGATGTCTGCCACGTGTCCTGGAGATATGGATGACTGAGATCTGATCGGGATTTCGCGTATCGCGATTTCGCGACTTGCGATGTCTAGTTTCTTTGACAGCTTGAAACCCCAAATGCCGAAATGCCGACGGGCGCTACGATGTTCGCCACGTGCCCTGACAAACGGACGGCTGAGATCGTATCGCTATATCGCGTATCGCGATTTCGCGAGTTGCGAGGTCCCGTTGCAATGGTTTTTGAAAACCCCGAACTCCGAAATGTCGATATGACGATGTGTTGATTTGCTGCCAGCTGTCCTCTGAAATGGACGGCTGTGATTGTTTCGGGATTTCGCGATTTCGCGTATCGGAGTTTTTGGAGAGCAGCTTCTTTCGCTCATCCAACTCCCGATTCCCGATTTTGCGATGGGATAGGATCTTGCCACGTGTCTCTTGATGAACAGTCAAGATGACGTTGGGATTTCGCGACTTTACAAGTCGAAATCACTCCAGTGCGCTCCACACGACTAACCGTCGTGCAACTTCTTGCTGATCTAACGACTGTCGGGCCTGTGTTCAAGATCTGACGGCTGAAATTCCTTCGCCCTTTCCACGCTCTCCTCGTCCCTTCTGGTCTGGTTTCCCGCCCTGGAACCGTTCGCAGGACGAATTTCACGACTTCTGTGGCTGTTCTTTGCGCCTGAGATGCGTTCTATCCCAAATTTAATGGAATTTTTTCCTGCGGAAGAAAAGATTCGTGAATCTTTCAAAGATTTGAAAGAAATTCACGAATTCTTCGTTCTGTGCTTCAATCTTTAACAGATATGAGGGAAATTTTCGATTTCTTTAAAATTTCTCGCCTCCTCCGACTTTTCTTTGTCAATCTTTGACGATTCTTGAAAAGATTACAAGAATCTTTAGGGTTTCTTCTTCTGCGTTCTCTTCGTCCAGGATCTTTCGAGCGTTGTCCGCTCTGCTTCCTCCGCAAGCTTGTTACGGCGATCTTTAAAGAGTTTTACGGCCAGCTCTCCAAGCCTTGTGAAAAAACTGTGTCGCGTGCTCTCAAGATGCGTGTAAGCTCTGCGCTGTGAGGATCGTGTTGCTCTCCCGACTGTGTGAAGAGGCTTACTGCTGAAGCTCTGATACCATGATAAATTGTGAAGCAAAGAGAGATGCAGAGAAAAGAGAATAGTATATTGAAATGTATGAAGAAATACAGAACTCATAAGATATCGTTACAATGTAAGATGGTTGAGCTATATATGCTCAAGCAAGACAAAAATAGAAAGTACAACTGTCCAGTACAGCTGGCAGTGTACGGTCATACTGTTGAGGGTACAATATATTTAACATGTATTGGGTAGTTTGAAGCTGAACAACGACCAGAGATTTCGGGCTCTAATTCTCAGTATCGGCAGTGCCATATTTTGTCTTCGGACTAATTCTCGGTATCTGCACTGCCATATTTTGTCTCCATTAAGGTTAGTAGCAGAACATGTGAATTTTGACGATGGAATCACTTCTAGAGCCATAATTCTTTATTTGTGTTTTAAGGATTACTTTGGCATAGTTTTTGCCTTATGGTATAAGTAGGATAGCATTAGGAAACGGCCAATTACAATAATATATAAGCTTAATTTATATTTATATTATGATAAATATAAATATAATAATTTTGTGTAGATTTTAAATAATATAAAATAATGTTTTCTTGTATATTTATGTAATCAAATTTCTACTTTAAAAACTATTTTATAGAAAAACAACATCATATACCTTTAATTAATTAAAAAACCATTGTATAAAACAGTTAGACAGACAAAGACAAAGACAACACCATGTGCCTCTATAAAAACACAGACAGACCACATTTATCCAAAATACACTACGGTCATATTCTCTACAAAAACCTAATCAATAGCCTTGCACAATATTTAAAGAAAAATGCTTTTCAATATTGCCTGTTCTGCAATATTGTCTGCTCTGCAGGGAAAAATAAGGGCGAACTAATGTACACAGATTATAGTGTTGCATTTTATCAAATCACAGCGAACAAAAATGGTTTTTGGGAGTTTATAAGATGCTCACCAGAGTTTACAGTTGTACAGGTTTTTGTAAAATTGCTTTTCCCATATGTTCAAATATTTGTCGCCACTTATATTGAAGGACTAGTTTAGAGAGATTTAATATGGCTTCCCAACACACTGTTAAAACACTCATGCTATGTATGAATCAATCAGGTCAAAATCCAAATAGCTTCCTACAATATAAAAATCGGTGTATTTCCTTTAACATTCATGTCTCTCCTGATTGGTTCGAACCAAGGAGTATAGCCTTGCCCAAATGAGCCTAATAAAATTATTTATTGGTATTTGTTATCAGTTGGTATTTGATACCAGTTTTGAAAAGGAATAGTAAGCACACAGTTTATTCATGTAAATTTACAAGAAAGCTTTGAAATAAATATTATGTAACAGCACAATCACTGGAGTGTAGCTCTCTTGCAAATTTCAATTTGTTCTTAAATTCGTGGTTACCTCTTCACAGAGTAGGTAAAGGTGTGAAGTTACTTTTAATGGTATTAAAATAAATTTTGTAATATAAATATAGGAGTATGTTTTATTAATTTTTCATTGAAATTTGACTATATAGATTTAGATGAAATGATAATTTTTTGTTGTTTAAATTGTATTTTTGAATGTATAGATGGATTGGGAGTTTTTAAAAACCTTGGGGCATTCAAATTATACAGACTTACCACTCAAATATACACTCAAATATACAGACTTACCACTCAAATATGCAAATATATACAGATGCAAGAATTTCATATATACAGACTTACCACTCAAATATGCAGATGTAAGAATTTCTTACTGAATTTCTAGCAAAATTAAAGGGATAATATCCTCTTAAAAAACAAAAAATGTTTAAACTAAGGCATAAATATATGGACAACTCAAGAATGGCTTCATTGAGAACTATATTCTGCAGATTTTACCATTTATCCAGCTCAAAGATAGATACCTCTTTAATTGGCAGAGAGATGGAACCGGGCAAAAACGGAGAGGAAACCCTCGTCCAAACCGTGTAGAATCCGCTTCCAAACTGAGCAGAAAACCCTTGTCCAAACCGTGCAGAAATGGCCTTCCAAACCGAGCAGAAACCCTCCTACAAACAGAACAGCGAAACCCTGCTCCAAACACACAATTCCCTTCAAATTTTCATTCAATAAAAACATTCCTGGCAGAATGGCTTGCTGTGCATCCCCGGACACCAAGGCTAAGACTGATCTCATTCAAAATGTGGGAGGCCTGAAACCAAGAAACATGAATTTGGAAGATGTTTTGCAAGTGGGTTCTGTGCATAATTATTCCCAAGTTTCCCAGGCTTGGCACTTTAAAATGAAGAACGTATCCTCTGTTTTCTCCGGTGGCATTGTTAGTAAGCTAAGCTAACGGTCTTATCGGGCAGAGAGAGGTTTGAAAGACTTGCATACGATGTACTCCAAAATTATTGAAACCCCTATCCAATAATTCCGTGTAGGCTTTGAGTTTATTCAACATCACCAGGAATCACTAACTCGACAGCAACTTTGAATTTTATTTTGTGCTTGTGTTAACAGCTAATAGATTGCGATCGGTGACTAGTTTCTTTATGGGTGCGTTGATCGTATTCATTCAATAGGCTTCTTTTAAATTGCCTTCCACCGTCTCTCTTAAAACAAACCATAAACATAAACACAGAACAGTGACATTCGTTAAAGAGCTAGAAAATTGAGATCAAAATTCACACATCACAAACAAAAGCGATGAAGCGAATTACAATTGTCAATGCTTAGTGATACATGAAAGGTTGCAGCTGTTGAAAACAGTCTGTAATTGTGCTAATTATTTCACATGTGGAAGCCTAAGGCTCTTTCAATCGCTGACCAGTGAAAGAATAGGTTAATCTTGCATCAAATCAAAGGATTTTCTACAAATTTTTAACTATTTAAAATTCTACAAAAGATTTGAACAGGAAGGTTCGAATTTTCATTACCAAATTCCATCATAAATTCATTTGGTTAAAATACAAAACTATTAAAGAAATTAAGAGTTATGCCAAAATCCATCGAAATGAATTTTTTTTTTTTTGAGAAGAATTAAGAATTTTCATTACCAACTTCCATACAATTGACTAGAAAAATCATGCAATTTATTATAAGATTGACGGCTGTGGGTGGAATTCACTGTTCATTACTTTTCACATCTTCAACTCCCAGAGAGCATGATTCATACTTTCTTAGGTACACGGCAGAAAACAACTATAAAAGCATCTACAAATTGGAGTCCAGCAAAGACAAACCGTAGGAAACCAACAAATCCATGTAAATATTGCAGGCTCCATAGATTTCCGAAGTAATCCATGCGGGAGAGGTTTGTCAAGTTTCCCAAGAAACTCCAATAGTAACTTCATGTTTGAGCAAGGTATTTATGTCAAGGAAGCCATATGACAGTCAACAAATATTCGCTAGAAACCATGAATGCACTTGCTCTCACTGACCTTAATCCTCAACACTTTTTCTCATCTCTAATATCTCTTCCCAAATCTCCAGGGGAACATCTCTTCCCAGATCTCTATAGTAATACCCGGTAGTCCACAATATCTCTTCCCATATCTTTAAGGAGATCACGCATATGTTTCAATGATGTTTTAACTCTGCAATATTTCTTCCCATATCTCTAAGGTGATTGTGCAGCATGATCTACAATATCTCTTCCCAAATATCTAATGTGATCATGCATACAATTTTTTGCTATTCACCTTTACAAAACACTAGTTATAATTGCAGATTTACAAAAACCAACAAACCTTTTTACTTTTATCCTTCCCAAATCTTTTACTTTGTCGTCTAAACCAGTGGGATATTTGGCCACATACAAGAACAATTATTCTTAGATTTTGAAACTAGTGGAATATTTGGCCACATACAAGAACGATTATTCTTGGATTTTGAAGCATTTGTTGGTGCGATCCTCCTTTTCTTTACAACACTGGGAAGGATCGAGCATACATTCGATTTATGTGGATCCAACGAAAATCAGAAGGCTTGCAAACACAAACACATGGAGCTGATCATTCCAGCACCATTGTGACAGCACATACTTCATGGAAGATAAAACACAGACCTGAACATAGGCAGTTTCTATAGCGCCTTCTTCGTCTGGTTCCTCCTCGACCAGAAAAAGCTCGGAGTCCATTTGAAAGAGAGAAAAAAAAGGGCTGCAGAGATGGCTCTTGATGTTTCTCATATGAACGGGCGATGATTTGTGGACATTTGATCCCCAAAAAGAAAGAGGGGGAGGAGAAAGAAGAGAATGTGTGATGGGCAGCGGATGAAGAGGTCAGTGGGTGAAAATTTGCATATAAACAAATTTATGGAAGTCGGTAGGCCTGTAGACTAGAAAGAGAGGAGGTCCTTGAATGTTCGTGATTGCCAGGTGTTTTCCATTTATATTTATTTTATCTGATGTTAAAGTGGTCAGTGTTTTTTTTATTGAATGTTGTTCAGAATTATTTCTGAATGTAGAATTGGATTTAGATATTGAAAAACTCTTATAGTATTAGGATTTTATAGAAATAATCACTTAAATCTATAAATCCAACAATTTATCACCAAATTTCAGTTAAATATTTTCCAAAAAAATCTTCCTTTAATAAAAAATTTAGCATAAATCCTTTATATTTTTTTTTAGCCTAAATCCTTTATATTGGTTAATCTTTTTCAACTTCTTTAGAGCGATGTGGATAGGAAGGTTCACCCAATTTTATATAATCTCAATAACTCAACTTCGATGAAGATAATAGATCGATGACCTGACAGGAACCAAACTGCAACTTGGATGAAGAGAATAGATCCGATGACCTAACTGGAACCAAACTGGGATGAAGAGAATCATGATAATAGACCGGATGACCTGATAGAAACGAAACTTGGACGAATAGAAATTAAAAGTCTCATGACAATAGACCCGATGACAGGACAGAAACGAGTCTGCTGAGAATAGACCCGATGACGTAATAATAACTTCCCATCATCAGTACTCTTAGGAAGAGGAAATATCCGCAACCTGTACATTGGAAAATTAGATTCCTTCAAGGTTCGTGGTCACCGCCAGCTGCCTTCCACATATATTTATTGGATCCCTGTCAAAATATTTCAACTTCACCGTACACAAGAGTAAATGCCAGTCTCACATTTGTACGTAAAGCATCAATGCTTCAGGACCACCCAGTGAGTTTCATTTCATCTTTCTACACGGTAGAAAGATACTTTGAACGCCCTTCTGACATTTTGTTGTCAGAGAAATACCACCTTTCATTCCGTATGAGCAAATTCAATAAATTCAAAAACAAATGAAGGATTCCTTTCGCCCTAAGCAGGCCTGGAATTTGACGTCCCACAGAATTTTTTTTTCATTTTAAGAAGTATATGACAGGTACATAAATGAAAAGTGAATGGAATTTGATGTTGTCCAGAGGTTTCTTCTTAAATTGCAAGCTCTGAAAAGTAGTTTTAAAATGTCATTTCTCTTTTATTTTAACAGATTTATCTTATTTTTATATTTTTTTTTTTCAGTAAGAGGTTTTAGTTAAAAAAATTTGTATATTAGAGAAAAGAAAATGAATGTGCCTAAAACTTAAAATGGTTAGATTCGTAGATTTGAGTGATTATTTTTGTAGAAAATAGTTAGATTGGTAGATTTGAGTGATTATTTTTGTATATTGTGTTTTTGTGGTTTGTCAGCATTTCGAATCCATTTCTGCATTCAAAACTGGATTTTAAACAAAAAAAAATAGTGATTTCGTGTAGATTTATGTCGTCGGATTCCGGCTAAAAAAATCATTTCGTAGAATAGGTAGACACCATCATTCCTTTCAACAAATGCATGAATAAATGTTCGGCAAGAAATTGTTATATCCACATATTTGAGTGATTATTACTATATAATTTTTCAGCGTGTTGAATCCATTTCTACATTCAGAAATTGATTTTAAACAACAAAACATAGTGATTTCCTTATGTTTTGTCTAAATCCCACCATATAAATTTGCATGAAATCACTATTTTTTGTTGCTTAAAATCCATTTCTCAATGCAGAAATGGATTCTAGCATGTTGAAAAAACTTTCGGGCACTCGGATTATCCATAAATAATCACTCAAATGTGTGAATCTAACAATTTCTGGTCAGATTTTAGGTAAATATCTTCATAAAATATCTTAGAAAAATAGTCATTTCTTAAAAAGTTTAGACTAAGACACTTAAAATTGTTATTACTTGGTTTGACTTACAAAAAAATTTCAAAATTAGATAGAAATATATAATTAATTTGATTTTTTAATCAAAACAAAATTTATTTTTATAGTTTTGAAATCACTTTTTTTTATTTGTTGAGGCAATGTGATAGACAATAATTGCTCCTAGTGTGTTTGAATTTGTTTTCCTAGTTGGAAGTTATAAAATCATTTAAAAATGTAAAATTGGAAAGTTTGATAAATAACTACATATATTAAATGTCTTACATAGACAATAATTGCTCCTAGTGTGTTTGAATTTGTTTTCCTATTTGGAAGTTATAAAATCATTTAAAAATGTAAAATTGGAAAGTTTGATAAATAACTACATATATTAAATGTCTTACATATATTTAACTCTTTGACACTCTTCATATCTTAACAAGGTTGCATGGCAACATATACCTGCAGCTATGCACTCAAATGTTAAGCATGCACTTATTAGCCATAGCCACCTATCTAGTATAAGGGACTTGTTGGAAACAAATCCACAACCCATTGTCCAAGTTATAAGAGGACACATTTCCCTTTTCCAATGTGACATCCATTAATTGGGTCTCTACATGCCAAAAGAATAAGGCTTTGTGCACAAAATCACCATTTCCATGATGCCCTAAACCATTAGAAGACTTGTAGCCGCCTCATGTCTCTCAAATACCAGTATATACATTTTAGAATGAAAATTGACAAATTACATTATGATTAACAAATAATGAATCGAATTAATATAGTGAAAGTGTACAAAGTGTGTCTTGTTTAAGTTTAAATAGCAGTGGAAAGAAACTAACACGAGTTACCTAGAATTTTGAGTCTGAAAATTAACTTACTCTATAGTTTATGGTCTAATTCCACCACACAAAAAAAATAATTTCTTAAATGTTGAGTATGAAGATTAATTTACTCTATAGTTTTATGTATAATTATATTCATAGAGAAACTTTACTCTTTTAAATTTGGGTTTAAATTTTTTAAATGAAAGTAGTCAAGTAACTTATTATTATACTTCATAGAAGAGTATAACATTGAGTTTCTATTTGACTTTTCATTATTTTTGCTTTGAATTTAAAATTTTGACTAAAATATAATGTTCAACATAAGAACTAGAAAAGGTTGGGAGGGCCTGGGGATCTGTCAACTTTGCAACTGTAATTCTGAGGACATTGACCATATCCTCATCCATTGCTCTTTCACAAAGGAGGTATGGAATCACGTTTTTTCTCTCTATCATTTAAACTTAAAATGGGAAGGCTACAATATCATGGATTGCTTTAACAACTGGTCAACAGTTTGAACGACACCTCTCAACTTGGCAACGATGGTGTGTTGGCACATTTGGTTTTGGAGGAACCACACCATTTCTTAGGAGCGAACCCCCTCTCCTATAGCAGTACTGCAAAGGACTTCAGGATCCTACTCCTGGCAGCCTTCAAAACTACAATTTAAACAAATCATAACATACAATTTTCTGCAGTTTGAAGGCTTCACTATTGCTTGCTTTGATGGTGCAGCCCATTCTAATGGTTAGTGTTGTGGTGTGGGAGGCATCATAAAGTTTAGTTCAACAAAGGTATTAAAATGGTTCTTAAACTGCGGAGCCGACACTAACACAAAGGCCGAGCTCATGGGATTATGGACAACACTCACTCTGGCAATCCATTGGTCGACTGGAAAACTTCTAGTTTTGGGCGACTCAAAGGTTATAATCGACTGGATTAATCAAAAGGGTTAGCTACATGCGGTAAACTTTGAGGGCTGGAAACTAAAAACAAAAGAATTGGCGACTTCCCTTAAAGACGTAATTTTCCAGCACATCTTCAGGGATCACAACAAAGAGGCGGACTTTCTCTCAAAGAAGGCACTCAAGGAACATGAAGGCAGATTATCTTTTTTTCTTTGGTAAAATGGGACTGAAAGTCAACACACAAATCTTAACATTTTTGAACCATAACCGTCCTAGGGGGCAGAGCTTATAGCAGAGCTTTGTATTTTTCATTTGATACCGCAGATCTATCCTTTTCCTGATTTTTTGTATGTTTCTTTGGGATAGGTATGGATTGTTTTTGTGTTTTTGATCGGGTATCAGATTTTAGAATCAAGATTGGCTTGTAGAGCTTGCCCATAATCAATTTGCTGTGTAAATGAATTTACACTTTAATATAAATTCGAGACATTTTTCTATTTGAAAAAACATAAGAACTAGAAAAAAAAAATGATATAATGAAAAATTATAATTGGAAATAAAAAAAATTTGATACAATAAAAAATCATTATTGATTTAAAAATTTGATGTCTTATTGTAAACTTCACTTTGATCTAAGTTTACAATTAATGAAAAATTTAATATTATGTACTTCAACTATATCTTGTACTTACATGTGTGGTTGATTGCCCCTTGATGTGGAAGAGTTTCCTTCCACAGTCCTCTCACTTATGTCTTCTCATTTAATTTAACATTTAACATTTAACTTTCAAAGTGGTATTTGACATCCTCCCATGAGCAATGATCAAGATCATTTCTTATTTGTTAAGCCTATCTAACTTTATTCTAAAATTGGAATAATATCTTTATTTTTTAAAAGTTTTTAACAATATATCTGGTTATTTGGTTATTAAAAACAACCAAAATAATAGATAGTCAAATGATGAACCATCGCTATATACCTGTGTGGCAGGTATAAAAAGAGTTATTAGATGTAACACCCTGTTTCCCCCAGTCTGTAAAAATAACTATATTGGCCAAGAACTATGGCAATCTCAAAGATGTGAATGTTTGATTTGATAGACCTTTGTATAAAAGGTTGATGAATGTAAATTTTGTTATGAATATGTGTTGCATGACTGTTGGGAGGGGGATGTGTTAAAAGAGACCACGATGGCTAATGAGAGGTGGTGGAAGGGACCTGTAATGGTTGCGTTAAATTCCACCGAGCCAGTACCGTACTGGTTTTTTACTTGCTCAAAGACCAAAGCAACTCTTTGACCCTAGAATGGATTTCCCGTCAGATTGGTAGGTGGGGAGACTCCTCAAGAGTTAATGAGGGGATGGGGGTGAACCGCCCATCTGTAAAAGCTCTCAGACCTGACCATGGACGGGGAAATTCGCGCCACACACAATCTTGCAGAAAAGACAAGAAAGGAAGTGTGGGGAACATAGGTAGAGGGAGAGCGCGCACGACAGGGATCGTGGAAGAGAACTGGAGAAATTTTGGAAACACAGGGAGTTCTGAACATAGGAGAAGGAGAGTAACCTTCGTCCTAGATTATTCTTCTGTATCAAGAGAAGAAGAGCAACCTTCGTCCTAGATTATTTTTCTGTATCAGGAGAAGGAGAGTAACCTTCATCCTTGACTTCCGTTGAGCTGGAAGTAGGAGACTGAATCTCAAAGCATCGTGGTCTAGCTTGGAGGTGTCTAGTGGTAAATCCGTTTGGAGTCACTGAGCCTACGATTGGGTGGAAACGAGCACCCCTCTCAGCAGTTGCATCACGCCTGGTAGATCTGATAAGTGTTTTATGCCTTGTATTTTGAATTGAATATCATGAATACATGCTCATGTTTATATGCCCATAATGATTTCTGTGTGGAATGATTGCCTGGTGTTTTAGACTGGAAATAATGGATGCATCTGTATACTTACATGCCATAGATGGTTTCTATACAAATGATTAAGTCTGGGGCATGAGTTCGCTCCACCGAGAATCGTCTTGTTTGCTTGATTCTCGTAATATTCTGGGAAGGCTCCTCGAGAGTACTCTTCCCCGAGAATTACCCCATAAACCTTGGAACCGTAATGAACCTTTACCCAAAGACTCGACTAAGATCAGGGACAATTGTCCAAGAACCATCTGAAGGTTCATGCGATCCGGGTCTGGAAACCTTATGAAAGAAAGAGTAGCTCTCTAAGGTCTCGGAGTCGTGGGAGTTTGAAGCTCTGAGAGGTTGAATTTCGTGATTCAAGCTCAAAAAGGATAGCGAGTCCAATTATCGAAAGAGAATACCCCATCGTTTGGTAGACGAACGGTTGGAATCCTTTCGGAAATACCCCAGACCTGTCAAGACTGATGGATCTAGAGGAGGAGCGCAGGCGTTAACACCTCGACCCTTTCAACCTTCGCAAGTAGCGATGGGATCCAGGACCGTAGATCCAGGGATCTGACGGAGCTCTATTGACCGTCGATCTTAACCTTTGCATAGGTCGGAGAGTGGACTCGACAACGTCTTGAAAGTCCCGAAGTCTTCGGAACCGTCCATCGGCACAGGACGTGTGGCAGTCGGGTAGCATTTCGCTGACTCCCAACTTGGAGTGGTTAAGGGTAGGACTGCATGAACTCACGATTCGCGAAATTGCGACGTGATCGTGGTCATTGGATCGAAGCCACGAGAGAACCGTTGGATCAGAGGCTTCGCGTGGTATTGTGTATCGGGGGTTCAAAGGTTGAAAGAACTTTTTTTTTACTACAGAAGTCATGAAGCACTGAGCATCAAGGGCTCGTGCGAACACGTGGCACATCCGTTAGGTGGGGACCGCGTGGTTGATAAGTGGCGTAACAACAAGCGCCCAGAGAAAGGTGGAAGCGGGTGACAGGTGGTGGACACATGTCACCTGGGAAAGAGTCAACCCATTGTTGACTTTCGTGTCTCGGGGTTTCGAAGGGTGAAGAATTTTCACCTTGATCGCTAAGGTTGTGAAACATCGAGAGCCGAGGTCTCGTGCGACAGGCGGCAACGACACATCTCGTAAGCAGAGTACAACGGAGGAGACACGTGGCGTGTACGCGTCGCTTTGGCAGAGTCCACGTAACGTTGACCTATCGCGTATCGGGGATTCACACAGGAGGAGCATGAGGGCTCAACACTCCAACTCGCGAAGTTGCGAGATGTGAGTAGTGCTAGTGTTTAGCCTAGCCTACGGTTATATGTAGCAGGCGCTAGTGAGGAGGGAGCCATACCCGTATCGCATTTCGGGTATCGGCGTTTGGAGAAAGAGGAGTCGAGAGCCTTGACTCTCCAACTCGCAAGTTGCGAGAGGCGCTTGTGCTAAGGCCAGGTTGTGGTCGCTTGGAGGAGGATAAGGGAAGGGATGGTCTGCGCTAGGCCCCGTAGAAATTTAGGGATTCTGTCCCTCGAAGAAAAGACAAAAAAAAAAAAAAATCTTAGTTGCCGTAGTGGGTGTGTGGCATTAGAGCATTCGTTCGGTGTCAGCAGGACGCTGCAATGGCATTAAATGTAGTCGATGGCTGTGGTTGTTTCGTTTGCGGTGCACATGGTATGTATAATTTTGTCCAAACAAACAAACATGCAACATATTAATCAACAATGTAATGGCTTAATGAACAATGCAATGGATGGATTGTAAATAACTATCTTGCCAATTAACATTAAATGTAATAACGATCTTGCTAAATAGCATTAAAAATTGTATAGTGTTATGTATAAGTTGAATTATTTCAAATCAAAAAAAGTATATGTTACCTCACAAATATTGTGTAACAAAGTGGTTAATAATGATTGTAATTGATGTTGTTATGCCAGCAAGTGTTGTTAATGAAAATTGTAATGAACATTATTGTTGTAGGTATGAATGAACTCTGTAATGAGCCTTGATTTGCAGATCAGCCTTGTCAGCCTCCTCGAGTCTTTCTGGACTGCGTGTTAAGTTAGATATAAATGTTGGGCCATACCGATGTTGTATCTCCATTATTTGGATATAAATTAACCACAAAACCAAGGGACGTGGTTGCTTAATTACCATAGTTGCTTCTCTCAACTGCAGCTAGAAGCTTGAACTTATTTTTGATACTTAAATGAATCTATGCTATGCTAACCAATACGCATGGCCTTGGCGTACGAATTCTGTAAGATGGACCCCCAACTCTTGATAGTATACATAAAAAAAACAAGAAATATTTATTACAATAACATTGGGGGAAGTGAAGGCAGCAATAAGACTTCAAAGTTTCTGGCCAATAAGATATCAGATAAATGAGATTTAAAATTTAAAATAAATAATTATTTTTTAAAACTTTAGATAAAGGGGTGTGGATTTTATGGTCAACCATGAACTAATAGAAAGTCAAGCCTAACTCAAAACTATATACCATGCCTATCGGCAGGTATAATAAGATATTACATATATTTAACACATGCATTAAACATCTTGAAGTAATTTTCCTCTAACCCCGTGATATTAAAAATATGCACTAGTTTGTTGGAGCATCCATCACATCACGTATTCCTCCCTCCATTGCCAAATGTCATGTTGTGTCTGAGTCGAATGTTTTGTCGTGTTTCATATAGAATTGGTAGAACTATTAATTCTCACTTAATTCATTTATAATGATGTTGGTGTAATGTTCAATTCATATTGGATTGGGTAGTGTCGAAAAATTATCATGAGGTGGGAAGCTTCATCGGGCTAGTCAGATACCATCGAAGGTTTGTAGAATGGTTCTCAAAGATTGCAAAACCCATCACTACCTTGTAGCGCAAGGAAATCAAGTATGAGTGGACCAAAGAATGTGACGCCACATTCATTGATCTCAAGAGATTACTAACTAGTGCACTGATCCTAAAAGTACCTGATATGGATAAAGACTTCATATTCCACATGGATGCCTCGAAGCAAGGGTTGGGTGTTGTGTTAATGCAAGATGGAGGAGTGATAGTGTATGCGTATCAAAAGTTGAAGCATCATGAGTAGATTATGCCACACATGATGTAGAGTTGGTAGTTGTAATGTTATCTCTAAAGCTTTGAAGGCATTATCTTGTTAGCTGAAAGTTTGTGCTCAAAACTAATTACTAAATCTTGAAGTATCTCTTCACTGAAAGGGATCTGGATGATAGATAGAGGTGGTGGAGCGAATTTATGAGTGAGTACGATTTTGGAATTTCATACATCAAGGGAAAGAAGAATGTGGTGGTCGATTCCCTGAGCGAAAGGTCTCGAATCTTCTCCTCGGTTCCTTTAAAGGTCAATTTGAGGGAGCAAGTGTTGGGACAACTTCTTAGATATAGTTGGTATTTGGAGGTTACTTCAACACTTCAAAATGATATGTAGTTAGAACCTAAGATCGTAGGGTATGTCCTTGAAGGAGATGGATCGTTGAGATTTCAAGGGAGGATGTACATCCCTGAGGAGGGAGATATTTGAAGCACTATCCTCAAAGAATCCCATAGAGCACTTTATTGTGCTTATCTTGGTGTGAAGAATATGTATGCAGACATGAAGAAGTTTTTCTTTTGGGTAGGCATGAAGAGTATTGTAGTCTAATTTGTTGCTAAATGTCTTGAGTGTTAGTAGGTAAAGGCCAATCATCACCACCTGGTAGGACTCTTACAACCGCAAGACATTCCTATGTCCAAATGGGAATTCACTTCTATGAATTTCACTGTGGGATTTCCACTTACGTCGCAAAGGCACAATGCCATTTTGGTTGTAATTGATAAACTAACCAAAAGCACCCATTTCATTCCAGTCAGAGACAACTTATGATGTCATTGATGTGGCATGAGTGTTTATAAGTGAAATTATTCATCTGCATGGGTCACCCAAGAAGATCATCTCAGACATAGACTCTCAATTTATGTCTAGGCTTTGGACAAGTTTGCATTCAAAGTTGGATACTTAGTTGAACTTGAGCATAATGTATCATCTTGAAATGGATGGGAAAATGGAAAGAGTGAACCATGTTATGGAATGTTGGGTATGTGTTATATTATTTGCACGATTATCCCCATGCACCATATGTTGTGTTAAGGGTTTGGGGGCGGAGTCCCCCCTCCAAGAAAACAAGTTGTTGTTTTTTCCATTTTTGGGTGGTTTTTGGCCAATGGTTTTTCGACCCATTATAATATAGTTATGGTTAGTGAATCTAATCTAGGTTGATAGATTAGGGCTTTGGATGTCATGGAATCATATATATTGTATTATAAATGGTGAAGTTATTACAATGAGAATTAGATGTGCAACTCTAAACACTTGTTGGTTTTCCCAGTTCAGGGTTTCTAGGGTAAATTTATGAGTACTAAGTGTGAATGCTATTGTTTTATTTCTATTTTATAAGGAATTTATGTGTGCGTTTCTATGTTATAAATATCTAAACTTACATTTGATATCATAGTTATTGGATTCAAAGGGACACCTTTGTTGCTAAGGGTTCAATTATCTTGGGTCTGTGATAAACCTGGTTTCAGTGGGAGCTCTACAATGGTGATTCTAGTGGTGAAATAAAATGGCAAGTAGTTCTAAAATCAAGATCAAGAAATTTAGTGGGAATATATTTGAGCTTTGAAAGTTGAATATGGAAGATCTTTTGGTAGACAAAGAATAGTGGGTCATTGTGGATCCCAGTACTGCACCTATGGGCATGTCGACGAAAGATTGGATGAAGTTGGATAGGAAGGAAAGGATCATAATATGGTTGTGTATTTTAGATTCAGTGTTATTGAATGTCTCAGGAAAATCTATAGCCAAGGCATTATAGGATAAGTTGGAGGCTTTGTATTAGTCTGAGTCCCTGGTAAAAAAACTTTTCATACAAAAGAAGTTGTACCTCTTGGGGATAATTAATGATGGAGACTCAGTGATAGAGCATCTAAATGCCATCAATAATGTATTAAGTCAGTTATTGTCTATCAACATTAAAATTTCTGATGAAGATAAGTGCATTAGTCTACTGTGTTCTTTGTGAGATTCATGGGATAGTCTGGTTGTAGCTATTGGGAGTAATGTAACCACAGTATAGTTTGATGATGTGGTTTCATCATTGTTATTAGAAGAAATGAGGAGGAAAGCCACAGATAGTCAAAGAACAAATGCATTATCTATAAGAGGACATTCCTTGGATATAAATAAAATAAGTCCTCGAGTGGGAGATCTAAATATAGAGGTAGATCTAAATCTCCATGAAAATCCTTAAGGAAATGTTGGAAATGTGGTTAAAATGGACATTACAAGAAGGATTATACATCTAAAAGTGTTAAGGGAGTGAAGGTATATGATGACGTTCCTTCCACATATGGGAAGTCCTCATAGGAAGGATGGGTTGTGCACTTGGCTTCTTCAATCACACATGCAGATCATGATGCATGGTTGATCGATTCAAGTGCTTATTTTCATATGACTCCCCATGAGGAGTGGTTTTATGAATATGAAAAGTATAATGGAGGTGACGTTTTCCTAGGGGATGATTCGACAACTAGAATCATAGGATGATGTAAACTCAAGTTGTTTCTCAAGGATGGAAGAATTAGAACACTCACTAGGGTCTTACACAATCCATAGTTGGCTAGAAACTTGATATCTGTAAGTAAGTTGAGTGGTGCATGTGTACTTACAATGTTTGAAAATGAAAGTTGCAAAATGGGTTGATGAGCAATGGTGTTGATGAGGGGAGTTCAGAATGGAAATATGTACAAGATGTTGGGAAACATTATCAATAATGGGTGTAATAGTTATGTTGTTCCCGAGGGTGGAAATGAAGAAGAAAAAAACCCTATTATCTCTGGAGAAAAGACAATGCTATGGCATCAAAGACTAGGACATATTGGAGAGAAGGGCCTTTGAGCACTACATGGTAAATGTATGTTTTTTTTCTTTCTATTTTCTAGTTTGTCCATGACCCGCGGGACTAGCCTGTGGCTTGAGTAACCGCAACTCAGGGGCATATAATCCGTCAAAATCACCCAGGGATCACACTCGGCCTGAGCCACACCAACCCTTAACATGGCTGGATTTTTTGTTCCCATGGGTTTCGAACCGATGAATTAACATCACAGAGTTCCTTAACATCACACTCTGTCACCGACTGTCCTACACCTCAGGGACATGGTAAATGTATGGTTGAAGATATATCTTATTGCATAATATATTTTGATATATGTGAACATTTCATATATGGTAAACAAAATTGGGTAAGATTCTCATATGGTGCTACAAGAGCAATGAAAATCTTAGAGTTAGTACACAGTGATGTGTTTAGACATGTGCATGTTCCATCACTAGGTAAATATGTGTACTATGTTTTGTTCATTAATTATTTCTTAAGGAATAAATGGATTTATTTACTTCAAAAGAAATCTGAGGTCTTTAGTAAATTTAAAGAGTTTAAGGCTCTTGTGGAAAACCAAACAGAGAAGAAAATAAAGGTGTTGATGATAGATAATGGTGGAGAGTTTTGTGGAAATAAATTCAAGGAATTATGTAAGAAGTGTGGTATATCAAGGAATAACACTACTCCATACACACCTCAACATAATTAGGTTGTAGAAATGATGAATAAGACATTGATGGAAAAATCGAGTGGTATGAGGTTAGGACAAGAATTTTGGGTAGACGCGGTGGGTACTGCATGTTACCTAGTAAATAGATCACCCTCATCATCATTGTTGGAAAAAAATATGCATGAGGCATGGACTGGTAAAAAACCCTCTCTTGAACATCTTAAAGTTTTTGGTTGTGATTCTTATGTACATATTCCAAACTAAAATAGGAGGAAGATGGATAATAAAGTTGAAAAATGTATCTTTATTGGTTAGAAATATGGTATAAAAGGATATAAACTTTGGAACCCGGTAACTAAGAAGATTGTTTACATCTGGGATGTTATCTTTAGATAGGTTAAAGATGTTAGAATTCCTACCAAAGGAAAAATAACTAGAGACAACCGAGTTTGAATTTGAGGGTGAAGAATCTGACTGAACAGAAGAACATGAATCGGAAGAGGAAGAAGAACCTCATACTCTAGCATTGAGGAGATCAATTTGAAAAATAAGGTAACCAGAAAGGTAAAATCCACATGTTTTCCACTCTAGTTTTTATTTATCTATTACTGATGATCCCAGAAATATTAGGGAGGCACTAGATTTAGAAGATGGTAAACTTTGGAAGAAGGCCATGGTGGAAGATATGATGGCCTTGGATAAGAATGTGGCTTGGGATATAGTTCAGTTTTCAGCTAGAAGAAAGCTCGTTGGTAGAAAATGGGTGTTTAAGAAGAATTTGAATGCATAAGTTAAAGTGGAGAAGTATGAATCTTGCCTAATAGCAAAGGGATATTCCCAAATAGAGGGAATTGATTTTGGTGAAATTTTTTCACTTGTTTCTAAATTGACTTGTATTAGATTTATTTTTTCTATTGATACTTATTTTGATCTTGAAGTAGAATAGATGGATGTAAAGACAACATTCCTACATAGAGATCTTGAAGAAGAAAACTACATGAAACAACTAGTCCTTTTACAATATATCCAATTCAAAATACAATATGAGATGAGATAAGATAATCCTAAGACTAGGTTTCCTTGGCATATATTGTTGGAAAATTGGTCGTCATTGATGTCAACACTAGAAGAAGCCCAGAAGAAAGTCCAAAATCCCTTAGAAATGATGGGTTTATTTGAAGGAGTCTCCAAAGAGGTCCCATTATGGCATAACTCTAAGCATGGCCCTCATGGGAAGATTCTTTGAATAATTATACAAGAAGCCCTAGTGGTTAAACAAAGAAGTTACAATATATGGTCAAGGAAGCTCTGAGAATATGGTTAAGTGGTTAAGAAGCCCCAAAGGTGTACAAGAAGCCCTAGTGGTTAAACAAAGAAGTTGCAATGTATGGTCAAGGAAGCCCTAAGAATATGGTTAAGTGGTTAAGAAGCCTCAGAGGTGTGGTCATGAAGCTCGAAGTTGATTGAAGAAAAAGAGTGTGAAGGACATTGAAGATGCATGCAAAACCTCCATTGATTGATAGTCCTCATCAAACCATATTCAATGGTAGGTGGCACACCATGTGGTCCCTCACAGTTGAGGATTTATTCCCTCTTAAAGATGAAGCCCTGAAGTATGGTCAAGAAGCCTCAGATCTAAGGTTAAGAAGTTATAAGTTGGCCCTAAAGTCAAGTAAAGGAGAAAAATTTGTTGTAAACAAGAAGTTACAAGTCGACTCAAGATCAAGTAAATAAAGTATTTGGAAGGGTATAAATGCACATCAAGAACCTCTCATTTTTCATCATTCAATCTTGTGATCTCCTAACACAATCTTGACAACAAGTTTTGGAAGGAAGATGGAGTGAAGAAGGGTGAAATTCCAAGGGAAGATGAAGTCTTGTGATGATTTGTTCTAAGGTATGTTCTTTGACGGTCATCGTGGAATTTTCACTATATCATTTTTTGTAGAATGATTAAGTTAGTGAAACTTGGAGGTTGTTGAGAAGACATATCAATGTACATGTGGTATGAATTGGGTCATTTTAATTTTGGAGATAAACTCTGTAGAAGATAGAGTTTTTGACTAGTCTTGTAACTAGTCTCAAATAAGTGTCCCGGGTAAAATAGTCATAACTTCTTCATAGAGGTTCCAAATTCTATGAGACCAATTGCATTGGAAATAGTACAATCCGTAGTATTTTTTGTGTGAATTTCAGAATTAGATATTGAATATTGAGTGTGTGGCATGTTGTATAAGTGAACTCTCCAAAATAGGCCAAAATTCAACAAGGTCTGTCATTTTTGCTATAACTCTATTTTAGGGACGAATCATGGAGCGAAAATTCGAGGAATTTCAGAGAAGATATCGAAGAAGATTGGGTACAAGTTTCATATCTTGATTCATTACATGGATATAGTTATACTTTTTAAAATCTAGGGTTTGTGACTAATCCATAAACTAGTCCCAAACAAGTGTTCGAAATAAAACAATTATTGTTGGGTTTTATATGTGGACCCATGCAAACCAAGGATCTCTATGTGGACCCATTTTGATGATGGTGATGTATCAATGATAGTGATAGAGACAATGACAGTGAAAGTCTATGTGAACCCATTTTCTATGTGGACCCAGTGTTGATGTATCAATGATAGTGACAATGACAAAGACAGTGACAATGACAAGTTGATTCTCTTATATATTTAAGGGTGGTGGGGTGTTCTAAGATAGAAAATCGAAGTCTCCATCAGTTTGGATCCTGAGAAACAAGGGTGGTTGAGTGGTGCACGAGAATATTGGTGTCTTCGGTTAGCAGGTTGGTGCTTGTAGGGGAGTTACAGATTCCTTTGAGTTGGTGCTCATAAAGCCAGGGGGTTGGTGCCTCCTTCCAATTGGTGCTGGTAAATCATGGAGTTGTAGCTTCCTTCAGGTTGGAGCCTATAAACTAGGGGGTTGGAGCCTGTAAACTAGGGGGTTGAAGCCTCCTTTCAGTTGGTGCTTCCTATGAATGCAAACTTGACATGATATAAGAAAAGTGTTCCCTGGTTTTCTCCCATTTGGATTTCCATGTAAAATTATTGTGTATTGTGTATTTGTGGCTATATGTTTATGACATCTTCAATGCAATCATTAAGTGATAAATTGTTGATAACTTAATGTTTACATGTTGTGGTTGAAAATGGTAAAAAATGATCAATATTGATTCACCCTCCCTCTTAGTATTGGTGAATATTCCCACATATATATAGGATACAAAGGGTACAATTATAATGAAAGAGTGCAATGAAGGGTTCTATCCGACATACAAATATAACACTAGAAATATACTAATTCAATATCTAGGGCTTAATAAGGAATTTTATACATAACTTGGGGCTTTGTCTAGGGATTAAAATGCCCCTTCCCTTCAGACAAGTGTTGTCCTCACAGAAAGAGCTAGTTTGCAAGTTGAAACAATCCCTGTATGGGTTAAAGAAATATCCAAGGACGGGGAATCAAAACATTGATACTTGCATTTTGGGACTTGGTTTAATAAGGAGCAAAACTAATCATTGTGTATATTTCAAATTAGTTCATGATCATTTTATTTATGTATTCTTATATGTTGATGATACGTTGTTGATTGGAAACAATAAGGAAATCATCATGGATGTCAAAACTTAGTTTCCCTCTAAATTTCATATGAACGATATTGGTGCTGAAAATTTATTTTAGGCATGGAAATTAAAAGAGATCTGACAAACAAAAAACTATGGTTGAATAAGAGGAAATATATAATAATAATAATAATAATAATAATTTATTTTTAAGTTCATGTCCAAGCAAGACACCAAATTGGTGTATGAGACCCCCTTGTTTATGGGAAAAGCCCCCTCTACGCAATGATTTGACTGTTAAAGTCTACAAAAGTGTACATACCCTACCCCCCTTTGGATTTGAAGTTGTGACCTCCAAGGATGAAATCATCAAGGATGTCAAAAATTAGTTATCCTCTAAATTTTATATGAAAGATATTGGTGCTGTAAATTTTATTTTAGGCATGGAAATTAAAAGAGATCGGGCAAACAAGAAACTTTGGTTGAATAAGAGGAAATATATTGAGACAATATTGCAGAGATTTAATATGCATGAATGTAAACTAGTCAAGGTCCTTATTCATGTAGGTGTAAATTTATTTGCAGATTAGTGTCTAAAGGTGCGACAAGAGGAAGAGGACATGTCTTGTATTCCCTATGCTAGTGTTGTTGGTTGTTTGATGTATGAAATAATATATACTATATCCTATACATTGCACATTTAGTGGGAATTTTGAGTAGGTATATGTCAAAATGAGGGAAGAATCTTTGGATAGTTGTAAAGAGGGGTTTTAGGTATTTGGTCGGCACTAGAGATTATGGAATTTGCTACCAAGAAAGACCTGGTACAAACAAAATGTTGGAGATACATGGATTTGTTGATCTAGATTGGGTTGGAGATATAGATAAAAAAAGATCTACAAGTGGTTATATGTTTAACCTATTTGGAGGAGCAATCATTTGGATGAGCAAGAGACAATATGTAGTTGCACTATCAACTATAGAAGGTGAATACATGGTAGCCACTCATGCAAGTAAGGAAGTTGTATGGTTACAAAGATTATGTCTAGGTATTGGGTTTGTACAACAAGTTATAAGGTTAGACTGTGATAGTTAAAGTGCAATCTTTCTGGCAAAGAACCCCACTTATCAATCTAAGACAAAACACATTGATGTTCAGTATCGCTTTGTGAGAGACATGGTTGGAGACAAGAAGGTGTTGCTAGTGAAGGTGGACAATTAGAAGAATATTGTAGATTCATTGACAAAGTTTGTAAGTATTTAGAAGTTTTATTGGTGTAGAGGAGAAATGGGTATTGCTACCCTTAATTGTTGATCATGTAATCCTCATGCCTCCTGTTTGCAAAGAAGACAACAACTGGGAGAATGTTGGGTAAGTGTTTTATTTTTTACATGTTTAGCCCCATGTGTTGTATGTTGCACCGAACATGTCAGGTGGGGGGCGATGAACCCTCAATTTTTTGGGGGGGTTGTTTTTGGGTGTTTTTTGGCCAACAACTTTTCTCCCATTGTAATATAATTCCAGTTAAGGAATATAATCTGGGTTGACAGATTAGGTATTTGGATGTCACAAAATCATATATATTGTATTGTAAATGGTGAATTTAATACAATGAGAATTAGAGGTTTAGATCTAAACATTTGTTGGCTTTCTTGGTTAAAGGTTTCTAGGGTAAATCTTTGAGTACTATGCGTGAATGCTATTATTTTATTTCTATTTTATAAAGAATTTGTGTGTGCATTTCTATACTATAAAGGTTTGAAGCTTACATGGAAGACATGCTTAGGATGTATGTTATGGATAACCAAACCCATTAGGAGAAGTACCTACCTTTGGTGGAGTTTGATTACAATAACAATTACCACAATGCAATTAGGATGCCTCCTTATCATGCTTTGTATGGAAGACCATGTAGGACACCATTGATTTGGGACATGTTAGATGATTGAGTGATAGTAGGGTTGAAACTGATTCAATAGATGAAGGAATGGGTGATTCAAATTAGGCAATGATTAAAGGAAGCACATGATAGAAAAAAGAGTTACGCTAATGCACATAGGACTGACTGAAGTTATAATGTAGAATATCGAGTTTTTATTCATATTAGGCCTGATAAGAGTACCATTCAGTTCGGAAATGAGACAAAGTTGTCACCTTGATTTATAGGGCCGTTTAAAATTTGGGAAAGAATCGGACCAGTTTCCTATCGTCTTGTACTTCCATCCCATTTGCATAAAACTCATGATGTTTTTCTAAAATTTATATTACGACATTATGTTGATGATGAATCTCATATAATTAACTAGAAGTAATTGTAGGTTGTGGATGTGGGAACCATTACACATATTAGATCGTAGGGTTTGATGGCTAATACACCACTTACTAGACCGGGTTAAGATCTAGTGGGATAAGTATAGCCTAGGATTTGCTACGTAGGAGGATGCATAGGCCATGCATTGATAACATCCCACACGTTTTTTACCATGACTTTGAGACAATGTTTCCCAAAGGGTGGATGCATGTAATGTCCCATTTTGACTTAGGGAGCTAAACTATATTATGACATATTTAATATTTCTTTGCTTATTATCTATGGAACTTTGTTAGATTGATGAGACTTTATTATATGGACATGTGGATCTACCTATATACAAAATTCATGTATAAGTTGATGTTTATGTTATTAATGATGGTTGTTGTGTGATTTACTTCCAACATGTATAATGACGAACCGATAGGTACCATGCACATGATAAATAAACTAGTTGGTTTACATTGTTCATCGATGAGTAACATGGAAATCATATATAGATAGTTTTATGGTTATGCTTGATCTTTTGTTCTAAAGTAACATATAGGTTGGAAGGGACTAAGTGATAGCTAGATAAGTGTGATACTAAAGTGACACATGTTATGGACATCAAATGAGAAATGGTATGCTAGGAATAAATTATTACGTTATTTAATTATTGGTTTAATACATCGCTATGATATTTGGGGAAGTGTAGGTTTTACAGGTAGCACAGTTTCCCAAACTGGTATTCGATGAAAAATATCTAAGAATAACAAAAATGACATAGTATGGTCAATGATAGGGTGTTAACCCTATTTCTGTCAAGAGAGGTGGAGGTATTTCCCACTATTTTTCCTCTGAAACCTAGAGTGGTGGGAGGGTTGTGTTAAGCCACACTCCCATAGATGTGTGATCGCGACTACCAGTTGCCTACTAGGGAAGCTTGTTCAAGAGAGTTGACACTTCTACTTACAAGTTCTATATATAGTTAGGTCAATATAGTTTACACTCCATCTTAGTCCATAGAGGAAATGATAGGATGTGCAAAATGGAAGTAGGTTAAAGAGGAAGCGTGATTCGATGTAGTTGAGACTCTTGTTGGGGATTATAAATGCAAACTTGGTGGCTTAATTAGTCCATTTTTTTGTATTAAATGCTCTCTTAATTCATTTATGATGATCTTGGTGTAATTTTCAATTCGTATTGGATTTTCCTAACTAATGAATTATTGTAATTATGTTAATATATATTATAGAATGACGCATTAATAGATTTATTATACTGCTTATTTGGTTGTGAGCATACAAGAACTATGCATTAGACGTAGTGGTTGGCTATCATTGGTACATATGTGTTAAGAACCAAATATCAATATAGCATAGAAAAATCTCAGAAAAAGTACTCAACGCCTTGAAAAAGAGATAATTTCAGATAATAAGCCTCTTCGAGGGGCAACCTCCTTTTACCCCACTTAAATGTTGAAGTACAAGATGATTCCAAATGATATCAATATAGCATAGAAAAACCTCAGAAAAAGTACTCAGCGCCTTGAAAAAGAGATAATTTCAGATAATAAGCCTCTTCGAGGGGGCAACCTCCTTTTACCCCACTTATATGTTCAAGTACATGATGATTCCAAATGAAAATGCCTCCTTGGTATATATAGGAGACTAGGAGGTATAATTACAACTAATGGAATAAAGTCGACATAAATAAAATAACATTACTAATGTAATATTCCCTAATTAAGGGGTAATGAGCCAATATTAGGGCTTAACATGCCCCTCCCCTTGAGACAAGTGTTGTCCGCAACGCTTGAGTAACTCTAGATGCTTCTGTATAAAATACTCATCTTCCCAAGTGAAATATTCAGTCGGTAGTTTCCTCCATTTAATGAGATACTCTGAAATGGATCTATTCCTCAATTGGTGAATTCTTGTGTCAGTGATGGCTTCAGGATCCAATATGATTTTTCCTTCCTCGTCAAGTTCTGGCAATATAGTTTGAACTGGGATCTTGTCGCCTATAACCTTCTTTAAGCATGAAACATGGAAAACTGGGTGTACTCGTGAAGATGCACGCAACTCCAATTTGTATGCCATAGTACCAATCTTTTGCAACACCTTATAAGGGCCATAATACTTTGGTGATAATTTATTATCCTTCTTGGCTTGCTTGAGGGACATATGTTTGTATGGTTGTAGTCTTAAAAACACCCAATCCCCTAATTCAAAACTTCTTTCACTACAATGTTGATCTGCTTGTTGTTTCATGCGATTATGTGCCATGGTCAGATTGTCCTTTACGATTTGGAGAACTTGTTGTTGATTCTCGATGTGATCTTCCACTGCTTGAACCTTAGATTTTTATTTTAGAGAAGAAGTGATGGAAGGAAGGTGGTATCCATAAAGTGCCATAAATGGTGTCATTTTTGTTGCAGTATGAAGGGAAGTGTTATACCACCATTCTGCCAAGGGTAACCATTTGAACCATTGTGTTTGTTTATCAGAGACAAAACAACGAAGGTAGCATTCCAGACATTTTTTCACTATCTCGGTTTGTCCATCAGATTGAGGATGATAGGATGAGCTATGAGCCAATTGAGTACCCAAACAAGAAAATAATTCTGTCCAAAAATGTCCAGTGAAGATGGGATCTCTGTCACTTACAATAA
>ML780740.1:1771200-1810347 GCA_009831015.1 Picea engelmannii
ACTTTATTTTATGTAGTTCTCTGATATTTCTTCTCTGCAATGCCACAGGTCTGATCAAAATTGGATGTGCCAAGTGGAATTTACGGTAACTTCCCCACAACTTGCCGATTTTTGGTCTTTCCAGGAGATCTCACTTGTATAGCCTGCCCCACACAAAATAATTGATATAAAATTCTGAAACTCGTACCAGACATACTAAAGACTGTCCATGATCCAATGAAACTAGTCCCACTCAATTTGGATACTCTAGGAAGAATTTATGATTGTTTTACCTGGAACACCTTCTTGAGACTATTCAATAGGACTAGTCAGATACCCTATCTTACATAGGGTGTATCTACAAATTTAAGATGACCCAGACGCTGAAATTTTTACCATAGATACATTACTAATTTTTTTGAATAGACTCTGGAGTTCAGGGTCTGAAACATTACATACATTTTTTTATAGAGAAAATTCCGCAATGACTCAATTCAGGATGATTCCAGAACCCTATCTTGTACAGGCTATATCTCTGAAAGTATAAGGCCTTAGGAGCTGAAATTTTAACCCAAAGTAACTTGATCTGTCTACTAAATATTCTCCAAGTTGTTCCTTCTGAAATGTTGTAGAAAAAAATTTATAGCGAAAATTCCAAGGTGTCTCAGATGTAGTAGAGAAACCCCAAGACCTTGAGCTCTGATACCATATGTTAAGAACCAAATATCAATATAGCATAGAAAAACCTTAGAAAAAGTACTCAATGCCTTGAAAAGGAGATAATTTTAGATAATAATCCTCTTTGAGGGGGCAACCTCCTTTTACCCCACTTAAATGTTCAAGTACAAGATGATTCCAAATGATATAAATATAGCATAGAAAAACCTCAGAAAAAGTACTCAACGCCTTGAAAAAGAGATAATTTCAGATAATAAACCTCTTCGAGGGGGCCACCTCCTTTTACCCCACTTAAATGTTCAAGTACAAGATGATTCCAAATGAAAATGTCTCCTTGGTATATATAGGAGATTAAGAGGTATAATTACAACTAATGGAATAAAACCAACATAAATAAAATAACATTACTAATGTAATATGCCCCAATTAAGGGGTAATGAGCCAATATTAGGGCTTAACAATATGGAATTTATGTATTCGATAACTATGCATACATATATTGTGCATGTATGCTAGTACAACTACTTGATGTGTTAGTTACTTAACTAGGTTATTTATTACTTAACTAATGGTTGAATAATTATGGAAATTAAATTGTATACTTAAATATATAGTTGCACTAAATGTTATCCTTGACTTGATTCATTGGTTGGCATGGTGCATCAAATGGCTGTAGTGGTTGTCATGTATTTAGGGAAAATATTTATGTTTTAATTATAATCTTGCATAATAAAAGGGGAAAAGGACTCGCAACTTTGTTTTTAATTACTATTTGAAATCATTTAATATTGTATTTTAAATTACTTTTCCCAAAACATCTAGAGGGGGGTAGATGACCATTAATGTGAGTGGTTGAGAAAACCTTGGGAATTGGGGAAGGAAATGGAGTAAGGCGTCAAATCTTTGGAGGGGGATTGTTTTTGGAAGGAAATACTTGGATCGATGAAAATAGAGACTGTGAACTGTGATATGAATACTGATTATTGTATTGAGAGGCGGATTGTGAAATGTTGAGATATTGGTGGGTTGGACGTTGTTCTTGAGCCTTGGGCATGGAAGGCTAGGAAACCCCCCAAGTTTTTCTAGAGCTAGGGAGTTGGAGAGGTTGTTCCTAGCTAGATAGGTGGTTAAGAGGACAACTAATCTACAAGGAGCTAAACTAAATCAAATATATCAAGAGGTATTCCTCTTATCATAAAAATTGTTAATAATTGCTAAATTGTGTTAACTTCTAAATAAAATGTTGTAATCTATTGCAAATGTTAGTGAATTATGTTGTTAGTCTAACAATAAATAGTATTTATTTTTAAATTTTGCACTGAATAGAAATTACTTCTTTCAACAAAAATATCTAAATTTGAATATAATGTATGAATTGGATAAGAAAATAAGTACGCAAGTTCATAACCCTTGTATGTCCCCAAGGGGTCTAACATCACTTGGAAGTTTTGTGCCTCAGTATAAGATTAATATATTTTGGGATGTATGTCATGTGAGTCTCCATGGGAGTATAATTAGGCACATTGGGTAAATTGGCAACATCATGTTGCCTCTTATACAAGAAAGTAATAAAGAATATATCATCCTATTTCTAGGCACACCAATTGTTCTCTACAACCCTAAATGTTTGTCGACCTTAATCCTAATGGCAATTCAACTATCTTGTGAAAATATTTCTTCACCTTTGATGATGTATCCTTCTAATAATATTTTAGGAGGCCAACCTGAAAGGGCATGTGGTTAATAGATTTGTGGAGGGCTCTATTGTAACTATGTTGAACATATGGAAGGATTTCATCCCATGTACATGGATGCCTGGAGTTGTATATGCACAATCATCCTATTGACCACTTTTGTTTATCCATTTGTTTGGGGGTGGAAGGAAGTCAATTTGGTTAGCTTAGCGTCCATTAGACACCACAAGCTGGGTGAAAAGGTATTGAGGAATCTATTGTCCCTATATGAAATGATGGTTTGTGGTTTCCCAAAATGAACCCAAACACGCTCAAATAAGAGCTTAGCAATGGATTCAACTATGATGCGTTTCTTACACTATTCCAAAATGACCATCTTAGAGAATTGATCGACAACCACAAAGACAGAATTGTTACCATTCTTGGTGGGGGGAAATTGACATGTAATCCATGAATACTAACTCACAAGGATTGTCTAGGGTAGGTAGAGGAATGTACATCCCCTACTTATTGATGGTGGGTTTAATGATGGCATACGTAGTGGACGATCTGATATACTTGTTGACGTCCTATCAAAGTTTTGGTTAGTAGAAATATTTATGAAGTACTGCCACTATATTCTCCACATCGAAGTTCCTTGCTATCTGACTATAATGTGCCTCCCAAATTAGCCATGCATGCTTGCTTGAAGGAACACAAAGATGGCCCAAATAGAACAAAAGTTCATCTTGGAGGTGAAAGTATGGAAATTGTTTACCTATGCCCAGTGCCTGATATGTAGTAGTGAAGTTAGGGTCATTCTCATACAATTGGGGCCACCCAAAGGTATCGTGCCTGCATGAGTTAAGAATTGTGGTTAGCACCACAACTAGGGGCTTGCTAAGGTAGTTCACAACACAGTTTGTTCTTCCTTTCTTATACTTGATATTCAAATGGAATTGTTGCATGTACATGGAACACTTCTCATGGTCATCGTTCTGTAACTTTCCCTATGTTTGCAAGAATTGCAGAGGCTTGTGATCAGTGAGGATGATCGTTTCCTTTCCCAAAATATAATTCTTTCACTGTCAACATACCTACATAATGGAGTACATCTACTTCTCATAGGTGGTATACCTACGAACAATATCTGGGAGTGGTTTACTATTATAGTCCATCAGATGTCCATGCTAAGTGAGTACTACACCGATAACATAGTTGTAGGCATCTGTCTCAATCTCAAACGACTATTGCAGGTCTGGAAAAGTGAGGACTAGTGCTGAGTAGAGGCAATGTTTCATATCCTCAAATGCCTTATTTTTTGACTCGCACCAAGAAAACTTGGCTTTATCTCCACCCTTGGTCACCTTTCTTAAGGGCCAAGTGATATGAGATAACCCCAGCACAAAACCATGGTAGAAGTTGGCGAGTCCTAAGAAGTTGCAAAGCTATGTTAGATTCGTTGGGGTTGGTCAACCATGAATGACTTGGATGTTGGTTGCACATGCACCCCATGTTCATTCATGATGTATCCTCGATATTGAATTATCTACATGCCAAATGAGCATTTCTCCAAATTGGCATATAACTCGTATTACCGCGGAGTGTTTACGATCTATTAAATGTGCTGCAAATGTTCTACCAAAGTTTTGTTGAAGATGAGGATGGCATCCAAATATACAACCAAAAACAAGTTTGTGAATAGTTGCAAGATATCATCCATAATCCCCATGAATGTTTTCGAAGCAAAAGTCAAGCCAAATGGCATGACCAACCACTCAAAAAGGATTTATTTAGACTTGAATGTGGTCTTCCATACATTGGTTTGTTCAATCGAGACTTGGTGGTAGCTTGAATTTAAATCAATCTTACTAAAGAACTTGGGATCCTTAAGTTGATCAAGGAGATCGTCAATACGGGGGATCGAGTATTGATTCTTAATAATGATTTTTTTACGGATATGTAATCAATACAGAGTCATCATGCCCCATCCTTCTTATGCACCAATACAATTGGGCTCCCACAAGGTGAAGAGCTTGATCGAATGTGTCCCTTTTGGATGAGCTCGTGAATTTTACTTTTTATTTCCTTGTTCTCCAGAAGAGAGTGTCTATATATCAGTCCATTAGGTAAAGTAGCACCAAGTATCAAATCAATTGAATGTTTGACCTAGAAGTGTAGAGGCACCCTCGCAGGTGAAGTGAAGATGTCTCTGTATTCCTATATAATCTTGTCCACCTGCTTCTGTTGTGTAAAGAGGCCTCGTGCTAAGGCCATGGTGGTTTCAATGACCTTTCATTCACCTTCTGACCAAACTATCAAGAGGAAAAAATTTCCAGTGTAAGAAATTACCTTTTGACACTACTTTGCTAAGAGCAAGGAAATTCCAATAGTAGACACTACCTCTGGTAACTTGTAGAATTGGCTTCACAAATTAACTATGACACTACGGGGCCTGGACTCATAAACAATGTGATGTTTCCACATATAGGATTTTCCTAAAAGAAAATCACAAACTTCAAGTGGGGAAACATCACATAGTACATCATCTTTGAAGGGATTAATGTTGTAGGACAAGAAACATTGTTGTTTGATGTGGATGCCTTGTCCATGACTCAACCAATCCATGGTGTATGGTTGGGGGTGTGGCATTGTTGGAAGCTTCAATCTCTTGATGACCTCTATTGATATCAGGCTTTTATGTCTATCATTGTCAACAAAGAAATGTAGTGGAGTCCCCTTCACTCACATCCGTGAATGGAAGAGATGTTCCCCCTCCTCTAGCTCCTCTAACTCTTCTAGTTGGATTGTGCAGTTGTGATGGTAGCACTAGTCTTTGTGTCAATGATTCACTTTCCCTTATCCTATTTTGAATAAGAGCCCAAGCCAAATTCCACTTATTTTTCTTTAATATCATAAAACAATCACTATTTTAAGAAACATTCATTAGGGTTGTGCCCGGGGATTTTGTGGAACTCACACCACTTTCTAATGTCCTTCTTCGACTTCCCATTACCCTTCTTTTTATGTGGTTTGGACTGGTTGTCTTGAGGTTGGATATGCTTTCTCTATCCTTTATTCCCATGAGTTAGGGCCAACGTTATCATTCTTCTGTTGTGGTTAATTTGTAGATCCAAACTCCCTCTTATTCCATTGCTTAAATTTTTGCTTGATTTTGATAACATATCAGTAATCAACTCCTAGTGAGGAGATGTCCAAGAAATCTATTTCTTTTTGGATGTACCTATGTATGCCACTACAATACTTCAAAACTATGTGTTTCTTGAAGTCTCTAATACCCAACATTGAGTGCAAGGTATCAAATATATTAGTGTACTATGACACCATATGGTCTATCTCATGATGCAAAGTTTCCCATCTTGTGTACTGGTCATCATAGTTTCCAACATGGTAGAATTCTCCTTGAGGGAATCAACAAAGGTTGTCCAAGTGGGTTGTGTCCCAAATGTTGTAGAATAATATTTGGCATGTCTCTCCCGATAATTTTTCCACTAATCTTTGACATGGGGAAGGGATTTAAGGGTCACAAAGGTGATCTTTTCGATGTCACAATTTTTTTTAACAAAGTAACTATTGGATTACTGAGAGGGGGGGGTGAATCAATAATAGAGAAATTTAATCATTTTTAACCATAAAAAACAAGTGTTATATCAATGTAGCATTATCATCCAATAGTTTTAGAATAAATAAACAATGAACAAATGATAAATCATTCACATACACAGTACACCAGTGTTTTTACGTGGAAACCCAAAGTGGGAGAAAACCACATAATGTTTTTTCTTATATTTCTTTAAGAATTACATTCATTGGAAGCACCAAATTCCTTTTTTTTCTAGCTGTAACTGGAAGGAGGCTCCAACCCCCTAATTTCTCAGGCTACAACCTGAGAGAAGCTCCAATTCCCCAATTCTCTGGCTACAACCAGAAGGAGGCTACCACCCCCTATGTTCTCTGGCTACAATCGGAAGGTGGCTACAACCACTTGTCCTTGCCCCGTCCAACCACCATGTCATAGAAGTAGAATGATGGAACATTGTCACACTATCACTGTGAGATATGCTGCTGTAAACCTATACCAATCAACCTATACCAATCAACTTGCACCAAACAACCTGTAACAACCTGTAATCAACCTGTACCATAAACAAGTGCATCAACTATGCACCAACATGTACCTCAACCTGTACCATCAACGAGTGAATCAACCATGCACCAAATATGTATCAATCATGCATCAAATACACATAAATTATGACTCATCAATATGTACCAACATCATCAACTATACACCTCATGTATGTGCCAACACATCAACTACTTGTCTCAACCATGTACCCAACATATACCTCAACCAAAAGCCCTCATAAATTTCATCATCCAAATCTGATTTGTAACTCTGTAATAGACCTGGTGTATATGATCACACACCTGCAAACCTTCCTTAACTTTAACAACATGATACTAGCATTTTCATCAAACTTTACTTTAGTCTCACTTGGCCAATTTTGAATTAGTCAACAACCCTAACTTGAAATAATCATAACTATGTACCTGTAATGAATAAAAATATGAAAATAGTACACAATGTTCTTCAGTGTCTTTTGTGCAATTCCTCCAGGTTTCACTACTTGGAACCTCTCAGAAAATGAGTTATAGCAAAAATGGCATACCTTGTTGAATTCTGGATTATTCTAGAGAGTGAACTTGTAGAGCATGCCCCACACATAATATTTGTTGTATGGATCTAAAAATGGTACACAGAATACTATAGACTGTACTCTAACCAATAAATTTGGTCTTACTAAATTTGGATCTATTATGAAGAAGTTATGACATTTTTACCCGAAACACCTGTTTTAGACTAGGTTTAGGACTAGCCACAAACCCTATTTTCCACAGAGTGTAACTCCAAAAATACAATGACCCACAAGCTAAATTTTTTATCACAACTATTTGGATATGTTTCCTCAACGACCTCCAGATTTTGCAGTCTGAATCATTCTAGAAAAAAATTCATTGTGAAAATGGTGATATGACCTGTAAATAACATACCTTAGAAAGCATCATCAAAAGAATTTATTCTCTCTTGAATTTTGGCCTTCTTTACTTCACCTTCTCTCTGAAATCCGCCTTAGATATCCTTTGGTTACCTCAGTCACTTGTAGATATTCAATATGCTCAAGTGTAATTAAAATGAGAGACCCTTGCCTCTTATTTATACTTTTATGTAGCTTTCTCAAGGAGTTACCTTCTAACCATCTTAAACCACTTTCCTTATTTTAGGGCTAACCCACTTCTAACCACTTGTCCACTTAGTAATTTCTCCATTAACTTTATTATTTAAATAATTTTTTTTGTATCCACTTTGACTTATAGTACACTCATCACTTCACTTTATTATTTAAATAATTTCTTCTATGCAACCACTTTGACTACTTTGACCTTTTGGGGCTTTTACATGATTCATGAGGTTTCTCCAACTTCACATGGCCATAAATCTCTAACTATGAGGACTTATGTGATGTTCCACATACCAATGGAAATGACATGACATGTACTATCCATTTAGAATAGTCTTACCTTCAAATATATCAAAACTCATACCATTATACATCAAACAAAATTAGTTCCATTACCCAAACCTTTGTGCTACAGGAATTCGCTACCAGAATTTCTTCAAGGGTTGACATCAATGAAAACCAACACAAATAATCAACAATCTCCCCCTTTGGCATTGATGGAAACACTTTGATGCAATACTGAAGTCATATCACTCATGCTCCCCTTGTGACCATTGCTCCCCCTGGAACCATGCCTCTATGCTCTTTCTCTAAGCATTTACCTTTGCATATGATAAATCTCTCCCCCTTTTTCATCAGTGAAAAGGTATATTTCCATCCGGGGCTGTTCTCCCTGACTGAACTCTTCCTGAAACTGATCTCCTAACCTAAAATGTCCTCTTTATGGTGCTTCCTCGTGTAAATCTAAGACATATAAGATAAGCATTCAAAATAATTCATTTTGGAGTAGAAATTACTCCGAGTCTCTGGCGAAGATACTCAAAGGCTTCACATGGAAGCGGTTTTGTAAGGATGTCTGCCACTTGTTCTTTTGTGCCCACATATTCAACTCTGATGTTCTTCTCTGCAATTTGTTCCCATAGAAAGTGATACTGGATTGGAATGTGCTTTGTCTTGGAGTGCATCACCGAGTTCTTTGAGATACCGATGGCGCTTGTATTATCACAATATATTGGAATGGGCTCATCATACTCAACCTGTATATCTGTCAGAGTTTGTTTCATCCATAGAACCTGTGTACAACATGTTGTTGTTGTAATATACTCTGTTTCGGTTGTAGATAAAGATATTGATGATTGTTTCTTGCTTAGCCAAGATACTAAACACTCACCCAAGTAGAAAGTTGTTCCACTGGTATTTCATCGGTCATCAATACAACCTGCCCAATCTGCGTTTGTGTAGACAATAAGTGATAGATCATTTCCTTTTGGATACCATAATAAAAAATCTTATGTTCCTTTGAGATATCTGAAAATCCTTTTCACTGCTAAGACATGTGATTCCTTTGGTGTTACTTGAAATTGCGCCACCTATCCAACTGCCTGCATTACATCTGGTCTGGATGTTGTCACATATAATAATCTGCCAATCATTGACATATATTTCCTCTGGTCTGTAGACTTTGAATCATCATCTTTTCTCAACTTGCAACTGGTTTACATAGGAGTGGTAACTGGTTTGCAATCTTCCATTTCAAACTTCTTTAGCATTTCTCTGATATACTTAGTTTGAGAAATAAAAATTCCTTGGACACTTTGACATATCTGAAGACCCAGAAAGAAGGATAGTTCTCCAAGTAATGACATTTCAAATTCATTCTGCATATCCTTTGCAAATTTCTAGCTTAACCTGTCATCAATACTTCCAAAAATAATATCATCAACATAAGCTTCAATTAATATAATACTATCTTGAGTTACCTTGATGTAGAGGTTGTTGTCCGCACTTCCTTTTCTGAACCCTGTTTTCTATAGATATTTATCTAGTCTAGAGTAACATGCTCTAGGAGCCTGTTTTAGACCCTACAAGTCCTTCTTCAATTTACACACATAATCTGCGTTCTCTGACAAATGAAATCCTTCTGGTTGTTCAATGTAGACTTCTTCTTCAAGTTCTCCGTTCATAAAATCTAATTTCACGTTCATCTGACACACTTTAATATTCTTGAAGCATGCATAAGCTAAAAGCAATCAGATTGCTTCCATTCTGGCAACTGGAGAAAATGTCTCTTCAGAGTCAATTCCTTCAACTCGTGCATATTCTTTACATACCAATCTAGCTTTGTTCCTTGTAACCTGTCCATCTTCATTTAATTTATTTCTTAAAACCCACTTTGTGTCAATCACACTCTTATTTTTTGTTCTTGGAACCAATTCCCAAGTGTCATTCTTCTCTATTTGATCCAATTCTTCATCCATGGTCTTATTCCAAAATTCATCCTTGTTGGCCTCTTACAAAATGTTTAGTTCAATCGTAGATAAGAGTGCTAGGTGCATTTGTTTTGGTGAACAGATTCTTCTTCTAGTCTCAACTCCTGCATTTTTGTTTTTGATAATCTGATCTAGAGGATGATTCTTTTGTATTCATTTGCTAGGTGTATTTGAAGGCACTTGCTGAACTTTCTCTTCTACTTCTGTCTGATCCTCTTCATCTTCCCCTTCTACTTCTTCTTCATCTTCTGCTTCTTCTTCGTAAAGTTGTTCCATTGATTTTCCTTTAATTATTGTCCACATGTTTCATCAATTGTTACATTGATGCTTTCCACAACTTTGTTCAACCTCAGATTGTAACACTTGTAATCTTTCCTTGTACTTGAGTAACCAACAAGTACTCCTTTGTTCACACGAGAGTCAAACTTTCCCTTTCTACCATCTTCTCTTTTGATGTAGCATTCGCTTCCAAATACTCTGAAGTGCTTCACATTTGCTGGTCTTCCTTTCCATAGCTCGTAGGGAGTTTTGTCAGTGTTGTTTCTGAGCATTACTCTATTTTGAATGTGAAATGATGTATGCACTGTATGTGTCCAAAAAATATGTCAATTTGGAATCCATTAGAATTGTTCGAGCCATTTCCTATACTGTCATGTTCTTTCTTTCAACAACTCCATTATGTTGAGGGGTCCTAGCAATGAAGATTTTCCTTTTTATTCCATGCCTGCTGCAGTAGTCCATAAATTCCTTTGAAGTGAACTCTCCTACATTATCAGATCTCAAACATTTGATTTTTGAGTCCATTTAATTTTCAACCATTTCCTTGTAGACCTTGAAGTTTTCAAAAGCTTCTAACTTATTCCTGAGAAATCAAATTGTAGTCATTCTTGTATAATCATCAACTAATAACACAAATTATTTCTCACCTTTTAAAACCTTTGTTGTAGTTGGTCCAACTAGATCAGTATGCACAATTTCCAGTGGTCTTGTCGTTGAATATTCCTTTGATTTGAACCTGGTCTTTGTTTGCTTTCCTTGTTGACAATGCTTGCATAAAGTGTTGGTTGGTTTCGTGATCTGGGGCATTTCTCTAACTGCTTCCTTTTTGCTGACTTTGACAAGATTATCAAAGTGTATGTGACCCATTCTTCTGTTCCATAGCCAACCTTCATCTTCCTTTCCTAAACAACACTTTTCATTTCCAATTTCACTTAATACATATATGTTGCTTGAAGTTCTTGCAGATGTTGCAATCAATTTTCCTGAACCTTCTTTTCTTATCTCACACTTTTGTGAATCAAAAATAATTTTATGACCTTGGTCACACATTTGACTTACACTTAGAAGATTATGTTTCATATCTTCTACTAGTAAACCATTTTCTTCCTTGGTATTCTTGTTTCCAATTCTGACTTTGCCTTTTCCAATGATTTTAGTTGAATCATCAATTCTGAAGGAGATTGATCCATCTATTTCCTTTCTTAATGTACGAAACCTGTTTTTATCACCTTTCATGTGTTTTGAAATGCCACTGTCAACATACCAACCATGTTTCTTTTGCTTAGCTTGTAGAGCGAGTCTGCATTCTTCATTGCTATATTGATTCTGCTTTCTTATCCATGTTCTCTTCTGAGGTTCTTGTCTGTGACTGTTGTTGTTTTGTTGTGGTTCTCTAGGAGGGACTGCCATTCTACAATATTTGGCCATGTGTCCAAAGTTGTTGCACTTGAAGCATTCCACTTCAGTGCTCAATGATTCAAACCTGTTGTAGCTTCTTCTCTATGTTTCACTAGGACTTCTTGGATATCCATTTTGTGTATGACTTTCAAAGTTGTTTATGTTCCTGGTATTAGCTCTGCAATTTACAACTTTATGTCCAAAAATATTGCATGCATAACATAAGCCAAAAAAGATAGTTTGATACCTGGGAGTTGAATATCTTCTGAAATGAGTTACTCTTATGAACCCTTGTTCTTCCTAAGGCCTATTTGTTTCTATCGGTCATTGATTCTGAAGTCTAAATCTTCTTGGTGGAGGAGTGTCTATGTAATCTTCCTTGTAGATCTTCCTATCCCCTTTGATTGTTTCTGCATAGCTTTTTGGATATGTTTCTTGTTCTGTTGCTTTGGAGCTTGATCCCTTTTCTGTCTGATTGTATCCAAGTCCGGACTTGTCATGATAAGACTTTTGACTATTGATAATGTCATCCAGAACTTTTGAGTTGTTATGCATATTTTTCTTTTGAAGATCCTTTCTCAATGTGACAATCTATGCTTCCAAATTTCCAATGACCCTGTCTCTTTCTTCTAACTGTTCTTTGAGTGTTTCTTCAATTCTTTTATCTTCTTCTATTTGAACCTTCAATTTCATGCTCATTTGTTCTAGTTCCTGAGTGTCTTCTTTCTTGCTAGTTCTGCTTGTAGCTTCTTGTTTTTCTTGTTTTTTCTTCTTATAACTTCTATGGCACTCAACAATTCTTCTCAGTAGTCAACTTTTGCCTCTTCATATTCTTCTTTGATGTCTTCTTTATCAGAGTCTTATATTGCCATGAATAGAACTCTTTATGTCTCACTGTCACTGACTTCATCTTCACCTGGAGTTATGTCAATGCACTCAATGGCTCAAGAGGAGTCTTTTGATATAGATCACAAATAAATGTACTAAGTGGTTGCTAGAGAGGTATGTACCCATGTGATCAACACTACCCAATGAGTCTTTTGAGATAGGTATCCCATAATGCTATAATATGGACTTAGATTTTGTTGTCTATACTACAAAGGTTAGGGTTTTCAGGGTCCTTAGGACAAAGGAATTTTAAGTGCTATATCTCTCTAATATACTGGAGGGTTTCCAACAATAGTACTTAGTCATATATTTCATGGCACTAACTAAGGAAGATAGATCACATCCTTAGTTGTACTACATGATTCCTTGGTACATGAGAGTGATCATCTCCTTGAGTGTTATTCTCATTGTACTATAGCAATAGGATGGCCACAAGTTTAAGTAAGGATAGTCTTAGGTGCACCAAGGAGGATTCCGATATATCTAAAGGTACATGGAAGACAAATCCATATACATGTGATTCCTAATATGGTACTACTTTGAGGGGTACCAATAAAGGTTACAAGCGTGTCTAACTAAGTGATGCCACTTTCATTTTATACATGCATTCTTCCCCAATTGTATATTTATCCATTAAATGAGATACCATCGTTGTATTATTAAAATATGTTAGAACACGTTTCTATCCTAAAATGAATCTTGGTAAAATCTGGGCACATGTTGGCTGAGGAAAGAGCTCTAATACCACTTGTTGTGACCCTTAGCACTTAAACTTGAATCACAAACAAGGTATTCAAAGAAATATAAATGCAGAAAAGTAGATACAAGAGGCAATGCGATGAAAGATGTGAAATATAACCCTTGTATTAATGGTTTCCAATAGGGAGAACAATGTTCACAAGCCTCTTAAGGTAGGGTGACCTCTTAATGAGCAGAGCTCCAATTTCACAACAACACCTAAAAAATAATACTAACCTTCTATCTTTATAAATAGTTTCTTCCTAACTACTTGCGGGCCCATCATTAATGAGTACTAACCATCTAGCGGGCCTAATTTAATATAGTGCCCTTTTACAACAAATAACTATCCACTAACTATCTAATAGGCCTTATTCAAAGACGGTGGCCTTGTACATTAATTTAGTAACTCCTAAGTACCCCACATTAGGAATACTAGGGTAGAACCCTAATAGTGCTATCATAGCACATCATTGTGAAAATAGTTTGATGCACACCCATTTTTTGTTTGTTTGTTGAAACCTCTACCTATTTGCCTCCACTAAAATTAGAACAAGGAGAAATGTTTTTGCTAAAACCTCCTCTAATTGGTGTTTTCCTTGTAATGCACACACCATGTGAAAGAAAACCAAAAGTAGTTCATGTGATTATGAAGTAAACATTATTAAAGATAACAATTAAAGGGGTAGCTCGACTAATGCTTTCTCTTAACACTTCATATCACTAAATTATAAGAAAAAATATAAACCTTGAAAATGTTAATACTTGAAATACTCAATGGATAATAAGAGATGTACACGTAACAAATGTGATTAACCCTTAAAAGGCACACCAATGTTGTGAAGGAAGAATGTGGAACTAAAAATAAATGAAATGGATGAGTTAAAAGAAAATTTTGATTACTGATATATAGTAAGTGATGTACCCATACTATCGATGCACCTATACATCTCCATAGATTTGATGCCCCATGCAGAATGATTCCTTTACTCACTAATGTGTAATGATGCATTGAGAAGTGCCTTATGTCCATAAAAGGAAGGTCAATCCACCTACAATTATTAAGCACATCATAACCATGTATGACATTGAATGCATATAGTAAATGTTCAAAATTATTTGCCACAAACAATGTGGTGCATCATTAGCAATGTGTCATAGTAACAAAGGAGCATCATTATGCTATAGTTTTAAAGTTATATTTTGGGTGGTGTTTGTTGTGACCATGCATAGCATCGACGAGAAAAAAATGAAACTTATGGCTTGACTCTTTAGTGTATGTGCCAAATAATGCACCAATGTGCCAATTCACCAAGAGGATTGGTGCATCTTGGATAATTTGATGCACTAAATGTCAATTTCTGCAAAAACCTTCACTCGCAATCTATGTGAAAACCTTCATTGAAAACCTCCATAAATTACAGCCTTTGAACAACACTTGTACAAAAATTTTTGCTAAATGGTTGTTTACTAATAGCGTAGTCTAATTTTGATGGCTAAAATTTATGTCCTCATTTTTATATCATATAAAAAAAACTCCATTTTTCTTAATTATAACTTCACCTACCTCTATTTCGCTAAAGTCTTTTATGAACAAAATATTAGTTTCATTGTTGTTTGATTTATTTCATTGCCTTTTATACTTTGAGCAACTTAACCTTTAGATTGCAATTCTTATTTAGTGTTTCTCTTTCTATAAGTTTTCACATTCAATTATGAAGTATCTACAAACTTCCAATTATTGTTACGATTTATATATAGCATAACATTGATGTAAGTGGGTTGTAAATGTTGTTGTTTGCAATTGGCATGATAATGATCTTTTTCTAGTGTGCTACAATAGTTGGATGGGTATATCATATTTGTTTTTTAAATAATTTATTTTATTTGTAGTATTTAATATTTATTTTTTTGTTGGATTTATTGATATTTTGTAAAATAAATTAGAAAAGTGAACTTATTATGCAACTTTATATTCCATGGAAGCTTAATAAAAAAAGACTTGGGTTATAAAAGTCAATCCATCACTTGTCAACTACATAGTGCAAAAATGAACTACATAGTATAAAAATGAGCATGTTTATGTTCACAATATGTTCATGATTTAATTTTGTGTTAACATTATATACATACTTATGTTTGATCGAGATTTTAATTGTTATTTGAGGTCTCCATAGTTTTTACATAGATTTTACATTTTCCATTGATTAAATTGTGAATTATATTATTGTTGTAAACTCGAGAATTTTAATAAAACACTTTTTTTTTTTTTATAGTGCATTGAATTTCTAATTTAACATTTTATTTCAAGGGTTGATATTCAAAACCTCAAAATAACATACAAAATGAATAATGTAAAATATAAAAACATAAGAGATTACTTTATGTCAATACCTCCTTGTACCACTATATAAGGATTAAATAGATCTGGTATTATTATAATTTTATTGAGAATTATTTTTAGTAACAACTTCAACCCCTACCCTATTACCCAATGATTATATAGAACATTTTTTTGTCACTTGAACACAATGCTTGTCGGTATGTTCTGGTTATTTAATTAAATAATTTGTAAAAAATATATCACTCATCTTGAGATTAACATAGATGGGAATTATATCTTATTGATATTTCTGAAAACAACAGATATGATTGTTGTTAGTAACTAGTGGATGCATGCGTGAACGAATCCTTCGAGGACTGAAGTAACTGCAAGCTAGGGTTTGGTAGACGCGACCACAACAGAGGACAACATGAGTACCAAGGGGGGCGGTAATGGAACCCCCTCCTACAAGCAGGTAGTAGTAGACAGAGGGAAAGGCCCACGAGGCGTAGTTTTCAAGGCACCAACGACAAGCACCTCGAGATTGGAAACGAAAAAGAGCCAGGAAAGTAACCAGAGGAAAGGCGACGCCATGGGGGAAGAAACCAGAGAACCTCATAATGTCGCGCAAGAAACAGCGAGCCCCAATGGGGCTGAAGGGCACAGCCCATGTAAACCAAAGACAACAATGATACCCAAGGTAATACTGGATGATCCACAAACACAACTCTACAGGGACCAGATGAAGACGAATGCGCTAATCTGCAAGTTTATGGGGTTGTGTCCAACAGAAAGAACGTTGCGCAATTGGATTACATATCAATGGAAGCCAAGCGGAGAAGTGGATCTCCACCCGGGATCGAAAGGATTCTTTACAACATTTTTTATGAACCTGGAAGATAGGGATAAGATCTTTGAGGGGGGGGCATACTTCCACGCCTCAGTAGGACTGTACATGCGACCATGGAAGGAAAAAATCTCCCCAGAAAAATAAACCTTCAAAAATGTGCCTGTATGGCTGAGACTTTACTCTTTGTTGTTAGATTATTGGTTACCCTCCACCTTTGAAGCAATAGGGAACAAAATGGGAAAATACGTGAAGACATCAGAAGAAACCCTAAAAGGATGGTACACCTCCTACGCAAGAATCTACATAGAGATGGATGTGTCGGGGGCACTCCCAGAAGTCATAATCCTGGAATTCAGGGACAAGGAATGGATACAAAACATTGACTATGAGAAGATCCCCTTCAGATGTCAGAGATGCCACGAACATGGGCACCTAATCAGAGAATTCTCGATCATCAAAAAACAAGAAGTGGAGAACACCAAACTACAGCAGGACGAAGATGGGTTTATAAAACCAAACCACAGAAACAAATCTAACAAGAAACAAAGTAAAACCCCAACAGGGAGAAACTCAGATGCCAAGAATAAAGCAGAAGGATGGGACAAGACCAACATAGAGGAGGAAGGAGGAAAGGAAAAAACAAAAGCTAAAGAAGCCAGGGAACAAGCTACCAATGGGGATACAGATAGCCCAAGAAAGGGGATGGGACAGGGAGGTAGTGCAACTACTATGGATGGAGAAACCAGAGATACCCCCACCCCCATGCAGGAGGCATACAGAGATGCAGAAATGACTCCAAGCGAGGTAGGAACAGAAGACCCTGATCTTAGAGACATCGTGGAAAGGGAAGGGATCGACCTCCCGAACATACTGGAGCAATGGAAAAAACAGGGCGTTGATAATGTACCAACGGAGCAACTAGATCACATCCAATACTTGTTTCTCCTAAGGGAGGAAGCCAAATCCAGAGGGCTCAAGAACACACACGGGGAGATAGGACACCTAGGATTCAAAGTAGGCGAAAGACAACCACAACTCTTACCCAAGGAGACGAGAAGGAAATCAAATAACGTAGCTCTTCGGGAACTAGGAGCTCTACTGGTAAACTCAGGTAAGATCAAAAATCTCTTTCCCAACTCCCCCCAACATATTTAAATGAAGAATAGAACATGGAATATAAGAGGCCTAAACAACCCACGAAAGCAGATAATTCTTATAAATCGACTTAAGAAGGAACAACCGGACCTTTGTTTCATCCAAGAGACAAAATGCAGTGTAGACAGAATGTAAACAATCGGGAAAAAACATTGGAGCAAGTACAAGATGGTGGTTGTCGAACGACATCAGATGGCAGGAGGGAATTGTGGAACTCACAAGTGATGAACCTAATAGCAGCCGAGGCTACCAGGCACACACTTTCGGTTAACATGCAAATCATTGGGAATACAGAGATGATCCTATGCAGTAACGTGTATGGACCCCAAATGCTAGAGGAAAAGAGAAGAATGCTTCTAGACCTAGAAGACCTAAAAACCCGCTCCAACAATCTCCATTGGATCCTGGCAGGAGACTTCAATATCATCACATCACTTGTAGAAAAAAAAGAAGGCACCAGAAGGTTGGATAGAGATGTGGAAGATTTCTCAACATTCATAGACACAACGGAGATGGTGGACATCATAACCAATAATAAACACTTCACTTGGAACAATAAACGAATAAATCAACATCAGGTTGCAACAAGACTGGACATATTCTTGGTGTCAGAATCCATCATTATGCAAGGGTTAAATTTAGATTTCAACATCCTTCCCTAGGGAGGTTCTGATCACTGGCCAGTCCAATTGGAAGCAGAATTCCCAACCACCCCAAAGAATAGACCGTTCAGATTTGAGAAATTCTAGATTGAACACCCCACCTTCAAGGAGAACATCAACCAATGGTGGTGAGAGGAACAACTAGAGCAAGGTACATGGATGTTAAAATTCTATAAGAAACTAAAGTACATCAAATATAATCTCAGGGAGTGGAACAAGGAAATATTTGGCAACATAAACCAAGAGAAGAAAAATATTGAAGACAAAATGAGAAAACTCCAGGAAGTGTGCATAACAGAGGGCTACACAGAGGAACAAAAAAAAGGAAGAGATCCAAATGACTCGGGAATGGGAAGGAAGATTCCAACAGGAAGAAATTTTATGGCGCCAAAAATCCTGAATCAGATGGCTAAAGGAAGGAGAGAGGAACACCACGTTTTTCCATAGAACAACCATTGCCAGAAGAGCCCACAACAAAATCCTGAAAATTAAAGATAAGGATGGGATCGAGCGAGAATCCCACAAGGAGATAGAGAATACAATGGTAAGCCACTTCCATGGGATAGCCCAGGAACCCAACAAAGACCGAACAGAGTCCATTCAGAGGATTACGCAACACATCCCCAAACTAATCATCGAGGAACAAAACAACAACCTAAACAAACCCATAGCTAAGGAGGAAATTGATCAAGTAATCAAGGAGATGCCCAACAGGAAATCCCCAGGCCCAGATGGTTTCACAGTGTAATTATTCAAAGCCTGTTGGGAAGTGGTCAAACACGATGTGTATAGGGTGGTGGAGGACTCTAGACGGACGACCTCCATCCTAAAAGTGTTATATGCCACAATGATTACTCTAATCCCCAAAGAACATGAAGCAAGGACCACAGACCGATACAGACCCATAGCATTATGCAATGTGGTTTACAAGATAATCTCTAAAGTCATAGCCAATAGATTGAAACCCCTCCTACCCACACTGATTTCACAAGAACAAGCGGGTTTTGTGGAAGGTCGACAAATCATGGACAACATCATCCATGCTCATGAGCTAATTCACACCCTGAAAATCCAAAGGAGAGGGGGGATGATAATACAACTAGACCTAGCAAAAGCTTATGAAAAAATCAGCTGGCACTACATGGTTAAGACTCTGGAAGCCTTTGGTTTCTCCCAACACTGGATCAACTGGATTATGAACCTAGTCTCAATGACAAGTTTCTCGCTCCTGATAAATGGAGCCCCAACCAAGCCCTTTTGGCCTACTAGTGGAATCATACAAGGAGACCTGCTATCCCCCTTCCTATTCATGTTGATGATGGAAGGTCTCAGTCGAAGCATTAAAAGCGCAATAGCAGCAGGAGAAATTACAGGCCTCAAACCTTTCGAAAACTGCCCTACTTCCACACACCAACAGTTCGTGGATGATACCCTACTCCATGGCATACCCACGGTCAAGGAATCAAAAAATTTCAAAAGGATATTAGAAGAGTTTGGGGAATCCTTGGGAGCCGAGATCAACCATTCCAAATCGATGATCTACTTTTTCAACACCAACCCTGTTATCCAAAGAAACCTGGCAAATATTTTGGGCTTTGAGCGCAAAACTCTCCCAACTAAATACTTGAGCATCCCCCTGACAGACAGAGTTTACAAAATGTCAGCCTGGGAAAGAGTGATCAACAAGCTACATGAGAGGGTGAAAAAATGGACAAGATCCCTCAACCTAGCGGGGAGACTGGTACTGACCAAGACGGTTCTGCAAGCAATTCCAACCTACATGATGTCGATATTTCCTGCCCCCAAAGGGATACTACAAAAAATAAGGACCATCCAAAGGGAATTCCTATGGCGAGGAGTGGAAACTAAGAAAAAATGGGCCCTGGTGGCTTGGGAGAAGGTTTGTAAGCCAAAATACAAAGGAAGATTGGGGTTACAAGATCCACAAGTAACCAACGAAGCCTATGGGGCAAAACTATGGTGGCGATGGGTTAAAGAAACTTCTACCCCATGGGAAACCCTCTGGAAGGCCAAGTATGCCCCAGACATAACCGACCAGGACCAAATTCGGTTTATGGGCACCAGGGAGGGATCAACAATTTGGAACCTAGCTTGGCGCAACAAGACCTGGGTCTAGACACACAACTTCTGGGAAGTAAGGAATGGTAAAACAACCAGATTTTGGGAGGATGTATGGCAACAGGAACCCAAGATGGGAAATCCAGATAGGGAGGAACTACAATAGGACATGATCGCGCAAGGAAAAACCAACGTCCACCACTATTGGAAGCAAGAAACAAATCGAAACAGATGGAGAATCTGGGATAACTTCAACTCCAAAACTAGCGATCAGACTACAACTATTGCGAAAGAGGTGGAGGAGGAAATGAGGAAAAGGAAAATTGTTGTCTCGGATGAAGAAGACCAATTAAGATGGGGCCGAAAAAAGGGAGGGGAATTCAATTTGAAGGAAGCTCGACATTATATCGAGGACCAAGACCAAGAAGATCCAACGCAACTATGAGATAAGCTCTGGAGTAGCCCCCAGTGGCCAAAAATAAAAATCTTCAAATGGTTAGTACTGCACAACCGATAACCTAGGAAAACCTAAGAAAAAGGGGCTTCATAGGTCCGTCATGATGCCACCTATGTCAAACCAAGGAGGAAACAACAAATCATCTCCTCGATGAATGTAGTTACACAACAAAGATCTGGGACTCAGCGACAGGTATTTTTTGACAATCTAATAGGACCCGAGGTAACATCTGCGCAAGCATCAATAACTGACATGAGAGTTACAGTGAAAATGAAGAGGTGAATCTATGGTGGACTCTCATTCTGGGGATGATCATATGGACAGTATGGAAAGAAAGGAACCGACGCATCTTCAAGAATGAAAGCCTTCTAGAAGGGAAAATCAAAGAAAAAATAATCTCCATGACAAGAGAAACAGTGCAGATCCGCAACTACCAAAATGGGAATGCACAACTTGCAGGATGGGACTCTAGAGTCCTAAAATATTTTCACCTAAAATATGGGCGCAACCATACCCAAATAGGGAAACGAACACCGCAACTCCAACTAGGTGAGCGCAATTAGAACCCCCCTCCAGCAGGGTCACTCAAGTTGAATTTCGACGGGGTGGAAAAAGGAAACCCAGGCATGACAGGAATGGGTGGGGTTATTAGGGATAGTGGCGGCAACATAATTCGGTTGTACGCCGATAGTATGGGAAAGTCAACTAACAATGTCGCGGAATTCAAAGCCCTGAAGATCAGACTCGAGATCCTAAGCCGAGAAAGGATGACAAACACAATCGTGGAAGGCGACTCCACTCTAGTAATCAACACTGTGAAGAGACTCCAAAATGGCACCAGAGTGGGCAAAGTTCAGAGACACTGGCGCTTGGCACACTCCCTCCAAAAAATCCAGGAGCATTTGCAAACGATGAACACAGTGGAGTTGCACTGGGTACGTAGGTCAACGAATCGCCTGGTGGATAGAATCACTAATGAAGGGGTTAGCAAGGAAGAATCATAGTTAGACACCACCTAGAGAAACATCCCAAACGGTCAATTCATAACAGACTGCACACAACTAGTGACAAAAGACCGTGACAAAATCTTAAGTACGGAAGGTCACATCGAGAGGAGTGGTGCAAGGCCAATAGGAGGGCACGAAGAATTTAGGTAGAATCTTCATGCCCAACACCCAATTACAAGTGACAATGCGGGATCTGACCACACAATAAATGGAGGTACGACCTCAAGGTCACATCAGTAGAAATAAGTGCAAGGTTAAGGCAGGGGAAAGTACAAACGGGGCTCAGCAGGCTGGGAGTGATGTAGGACAAACATTTTTACCACGCACCAATAGGATCACACCCCTTCCAAGAACAGGTACCGTGAAGAGAAAATTTGGTTACACAATGAGTAGGGGCAAAGGCTGACGAAGGGATAATGGATGAACTATCATGGTCACACATACCAAGACAGGGAAAAAGGACGGGAAGGACCACCTCTATGGGTAGACCATGATTGCAAGGACGAGCCCGCAGCAGGAGAATTTCCATAAGAGGTGAAACACTAGGAATCGACGTAGTTGGACAAAGAGTAGCAGAAGAAGCCACCATAAAAACAAGGGTCCAGTAAGAAAGAACCCCTGGGTAGATAGGAACAGGAGGAGAATTCAGGGAAAGAACCGCCACAAGCTATCCAAGATGGTACATATGAAGAAAACATACGTCAAAAGAAACACCCAGGTGGACGAAAATCTGATAAGCCAGAGGAAAATTTCAAGGATGGAGCAAGCAGCCCGGGACGCCAAGGACCTTCCAGGCACTGGTCGAACCAAAGGGTCAAGCGACCATCACTAGATGGGAGAAGGAAATCACTGCCAAGCGCAAAGACAAATCTTGGGAGGAACTGAGACAGGAAGCGGACTGGATAATGGACCCAAGGACCATGCAGTCCAGGGAAACACTTTACCACAAGATGGTAGAGATGGCCTGAAAGACAAAGATGTTAATAGCCAAAATGAGCACATAAAAGAAAGCTTCCAACCGGAAGGGTAACAAGGCACAAAAAAAATTGCTAAAATAAATCCCGTGTCGTCTCAACACCCTGGATGCCAGTACAAAACGAATTGCAGAGGACCAGAAGAATCAAAAGGAGAAGCTGGAGTGAATGGCTGCCCAATTCCACTTATACTTGCACTACGTCCACCATATGGACATTACTCCTGCTGATGGGAATGGAGCACCAACCTGGATCAGGAAGAGCCACACGGTGGCCCAACGGGAGGAGAGGAAGGGCAAGGCGAAAGAAGGAAAGAAGAATCTCATAATCCTGGACTAGCGCTAGGTAACAACTGATCAGAGAATATTATTGGGTCAGTCCTAATTGTTGTCTTGTGTTTTTTTTGGTTTTTTGGTTTTGTTATGGTTATCTTATCAAAACTAAATATGACAGTACTAGACTGGTTTCCCAATGTGGTGGTCCAGCTATACCCCCATGATATCTCAAAGAACGTAACTCCGGAACCCCTGGGTTGGCTTCCTTTTTGGCAGACCAGGGAGTTCCATTTTTTTGTATATTAGCCTTTCTTAGTAATACAGATGCTCACACTAACTTACAAAAAAAAAAACGTAGATGGGAATTATGCCCAAAGGGGTTGGATCCAATGGTGGAAAGTGAGGAGTTTTTCACTGTTGGGTAAGGTTCAATTCTCGTGAGGGATTTTCCTGGAGCCATGGGGGCACCTTGAGGTAGTGGTCGAACGTGTGGTTGCACCCAAAGATACTATATTAAATGGTATCATGGCCTATGCACACATAACTGGATCAAAGCCCACCCCCATGTCCTTCAAATTTTTAATGTCCCTGAGGTGTAGGACAGTTGGTGACAGAGTGTGTTGTTAAGGCACTCCGTGATATTAAAGTCATCGGTTCGAAATTTGTGGGGACAAAAAATCCAACCATGTTAAGGGTTGGTGTGGCTTAGGCTGGGTGCAATCCCCGGGTGATTTTGACTACCTAGATGCCCCTGAGTCGTGGTTTCTCAGCCACATGCTAGTCCTGTAGGTCATGGACAAACTAACAAACAAAAACCAAAACATAGATGGGAATTATATATTACAACTACAGGTAGGTGATTTATTCATAAATATATTATTATTCATAATAAAAAATGTGAGGAATTTTAACAAAATTTATTCACTATGAATAATGTGTTTTACAACATTTAAATTTAAATTTAAATCAAGAAAATAATAGCAATGCTTGTGATGGCTCCTTGGCCTCAATCCCCATGTTAAATGAAAAAATAGTTAAGTAAAGGCTCATATCCAATCATGGTGATGTGTCTTTTCTTTATTATCTCATCAACCTACATTATCTTAACTCGAAATTCATGTTAAGAAATTACACATGCTCGTCATACTAGATACTAAATTGTAGAAATCACCTCTAATTATAGTTACGAGAAGGTTTAACTTCAACTAACAAAGACATTTAGATAAACTTGAAGACTCAATGTGGATGGATTAAACATGGCTTAGTATTATCTCTAACAAACTATTAAGACATGAATCAATCCTCTTTGCAACTTGAGTCTATACAAAGGATTTGAAGTCAACACACCCTTTGCTAAAACAAGCCTAATATATTGGTTTTGTCGTCAATGTTGAAAATGAATAAATGCATGAAATTTACTCCTGTAAGTTTACAAGAAAGTTGTGGAATAAATATTTTTTTCTCCCATTCACTAGATTGTAGCTTTCTTAGAAATTCCATTTTTTTCTTAGACACATAAATATCTCCTTCATATGTAGTACAATAAGACATTTTAAAATTGGTAGCAACAATTAACTTTATTTCTTTTCTTATATTATATAAAAAAGAGAGATGTATTTTTAACCACTGCAAAATTATTTGATAGATTGAGATCAATGGCTAGTTTCTTTATGCAATATTCATTCAATGAGCTCTTTTAAATTGCATTATAGCATCTACATTAAAACATTGCTCAGATGAATTACACGTTTGGATTGACCAATTTTGACAAAAATAGAGTCCATAAATTCATCAACAATATAAAAAACTGCATTATATAAAATAAATTATAAAAATAATAAAAAAATCATTTGTGAAATTACTCAAGTACATTTGGCATGGTAAACCATTGACAAGTTACAAGTCCTATTTTCACATTACAATATGGAAAATGTTGAAGCTGGATTGACAAACACGTTCTATAGTGATGCCTCCAATATTGTTGTCTACCACTTGTTTAAGTCCATGAAATTCTAGTAGCGACTCCATGTGAGCAATGTCTCAACTCCCGAATTTCAAGGAGCTCATATGACAAATTTTTTCTCTAAAATGATGATTGTTGCACATCATCATTGTCCCTAATGGAAAATACCTTGATACTGAACACTTTTCCTCATCTTCGATATTTCTTCCCAAATCTCTAAGATGATCATGCAACCTATTCTACAATATTTCTTCCAAAATATTCAATATCTATTCTAGCCTTCATTCTTCCATCATGTCCATCTATGCCCGTCAATGACCACCATGGTGATTATGTAGTGGAGGCTCCTGAAACCACTCAAGGTGAAGGCCTTACATCCTCTCCTACTAAAAACCATTATCGTCTCTGATATCACCCTTAAGAACCTATTTTCCTCTAAGTTTGTCTAGAGCCATGCATCCATTTATAATTGACTCTTCCAACTACTCCACACTATCCATGCCATAATTTCCATGCAACTACCCACTAGGTAAATTTCTTCCTTGAACAAGTACCTTTGCCCAAATTATGCCAACGATGGCTCTTGGATGTCTGTGTTGTTATTTCCTTCTACTATAATTGCACTATCAATCCAACATTGTTGCAACTATCTAATGTTGTTGTGGTTGCAATCAAAATTCATCAAGAAGATCTTCAAAATGTCCAAGTTTTACATCATCTAAACCTACCATTGCATCAATACTTTGACCAAATTTCCATGTTTTCATACATCAGATCCTCTCATGCCTTGAAGTAGTTGGGTGATCATTCCAACTGTCACATCCAGTCCATGAGGATGCACATCTTCATGCCTAAAATAGTCTTTTCCTTCCACGCTTCAACTAGTATGTACAACTCTTTTTGAACTAAGTGAAGGTCACAACCTTCACCTTCATATTGTTAAGTCATCTTCAAAACTAAATTTTCCAAGGCACCTTATCTATAGGTGCTAAAGGATCCACTACATGCTTCTAGGCAGTGAACCACCTTGTGACTCATTAGAGAATAGGAGATGGCATGTTTTTGCAAATGCTCATGCTAACCAATATGTCCATCGTGTACCTATAACATGTGAAAGCATCTCAAAATTGCCTCCTTCTTCGGCAGTATGTATTCCAATCCTTCTAATTGGTCTTTTGTCAACTGTAAATCATAGATCCTCATGGCCACTTTGCAAAACTCTACAATGTCAACATCTTCATGTTAAAAAAACTCTTTGTCTTCAACTTCCACATCCAATTGATATTCTTGTTGGGTGAGTGCCTTCATGCACTGCTCAAACCCAATACTTATATTATGTTTCATCAAGAATGAGACATATGTCTAGCTCGTTTCTTCTTGTGTATAGTTCTATGTGAAAAAATTTACTTCTTGACAACTTCCTTTACCAATGACCCTCACAATTACCATTGGTGCAAGTTTATCCTTGCCTCCAATGTCTTACTTCATTTTCTTTAAAGTGCACAACAATTTAGTCTTGTTTAAAACTGACTCCATCGAAGTCTCTAATGTTGCCATCATGCTCTTTGTATGGTATGTTGGATTACTGAGAGGGCGGGGGGGGGGGGTGAATAAGTAATAGCGTAATTATAATCCTTTTTCTCCAAATAATCCAAGTTTTATATCAATGTAGAATTATTATACAATAATGAGCAATAAGAAATGAACAATCACACACATACACAGTACACCAGTGTTTTACGTGGAAAACCACATAATGTTTTTTCTTATATGTATTGAAGAATTACATTCATTGGAAGCACCAACTTCCTTTGTTTTCCAGCTGCAATTGGAAGGAGGCTCCAACCCCCTATTTTCTCAGGCTACAACCTGAGGGAAGCTCCAACTCCCCAATTCTCTGGCTACAACCAGAAGGAGGCTACAACCCCCTATGTTCTCCGGCTACAATCGGAAGGTGGATACAACCACCTGTCCTTGCCCCGTCCAACAAACCTGAAGCAGAAGTAGAATGATGGAACCACTGTCAACCTGTCACTGTGAGATATACTGTTGTACGACAGTATCAACCTGTACCACTGACCTGTATCCAAACTGTACAATTGCCCTGTAATCAATCTATACCTGAACTGAACATGTATCTACAAATATACAACATGTACGCGACCTATAGTGATGCAGCCCGCGTATGTACGCGCCCTATCTGTTATGAAACCCACGTATGTACGTGCCCTATCTGTTATGCAGTCTGCGTATGCCTTCTGAAAACTAGGGTTTCCCTTTTCTTGAAAACTTCTGACCTTCTGTAACTTCTTTCACATAGATTTGTAACCTATCACTGTATCTAGACTGTAACTGTATCATGTGCATGCATCCTCATACATAACCTTTACTCAAGGCAAGTATGTCTCTCTCTAGTCATAGGTATGTGTAATCATGAACAAGTATAATATCCCTCACACCATCTTAGTCATCAAACCCTTTCTGATATTCAACTTCTCAATACATCAACCACTACATAAATACAAGCTCTCAACCATGTACCATAAAGACACTTAGCCATATGCCAAGAAATACAAGATGTGCCTCAACAAGAAGTATTAATGATAAATATACCAACAATGTATTTCTGTATATTTGACTTATACAGAAGATCCCATGTAGTCACTAGTCTCTCTAGGGAGAATTCTCAAATATCCATTGCCATTCCTCATGCATACATCAAAATCCAACTATTCATAGAAATAAGACATATCTTTTGAACAAATGGATGGATCTGATGTATCTGAGCACTTTAGACCTTCCTGGGAGCTTGATCTCGGAATCTAGAACCTCTGCATCTTCATCTCTTCAAGTTTCCATGGATTTACCAACATGTACGCACCTTGTACACAGACAACCCGTGTATAACTTAGCATGTACGCACCTTGTCCACATACAACCCACGTATAACTCAGCATGTACGCACCTTGTACATAGATAGCTTGCACACACCTCAGAAAATAGGATTTTGCTGTAATTCCTAGAATTTCGCTGTCAACCCTTTGAGCTACCTCAGACGTTCGCCACTTTAGATGTATCCACAAGTATTTATAAAAAGATTTACACAAGAAAATAGATATACAATATATACAAGTGTGTTTTTTATGAGTGAGCTTTGTCTCTTATTTGTATCTTCATGTAGCCTTACACTTTCCTTATTTTAGGGCTTCTTCATTTAAAATAATTTCTTTTTGCAAAGCACTTTGACTCTTGGGGGCTTCTATAAGACTCATGAGGGTTCTCCAACTTCATATGGTCATAACTCTCTAACCGTGAGGAGTTATGTGACGTTCCAAATACCATCGGAAAGAACATGACAAGCACTATCCATCTAGGATAGTTTCATGCACAAATTCATTGTCCTTCATATCATTATTCCTCAAATCAGCATGGGTTCTCTCACTCCACAAAGCGTCTTCCCGTGAGGTCTTTCACCATAAGGGGACCACTTTGGAGTTCATCCATTTTTACTTCTTATCAACCATGACAAGACAATAATGAGTCATATTTACATCAAACATACTTGGGTCCATTACCCAAACCTTGTGCTATGGGGCTTTCTTTAAGGGTTGACATCAATGACAACCAACCTTTATCATCAATCTCCCCCTTTGGCATTGATGGAAACACTCTGATGCAATACTGAAATCATATCACTCATGGTCCCCCTGAAACCATGCCTCTGTCCTCTGCATTTGATAAATATCTCCTCCTTTATCATCAATGGCAAAGGTATATTTCCATCTGGGGTTGCTCCCCCTGACTGAACTGTCCTCTTATTGTGCTTCCTCGTGTAAATCTAAGACATATAAGATAAGCATTCAAAAAGCATTCATTTTGGAGTAGAAATAACTCCAAGTCTCTGGCGAAAATATTCAAAGGATTCCCGTGGAAGTGGTTTTGTGAAGATGTCTGCCACTTGTTCTTTTGTGCCCACATACTCAAATATGATGTTCTTTTCTGCAATCTGATCCCGTAGAAAGTGATACTTGATTGGAATGTTCTTCGTCTTGGAGTGCATCACCGATTTCTTCGAGATACTGATGGTGCTTGTATTATCACAATAGATTGGAATGGGCTCATCATACTCAACCTGTATATATGTAAGAGTTTGTTTCATCCAAAAAATCTGTGTACAACATGATGTTGCTGCAATATACTCTGCCTCGGCTGTAGATAAAGATATTGATGAATGTTTCTTGCTTATCCATGATACTACACACTCACCCAAGTAGAACGCTGCTCCACTAGTGCTTCGTCGGTCATCAATACAACCTGCCCAATCGGCATCTGTGTAGGCAATAAGTGATAGATCCTTTCCTTTTGGATACCATAATCCAAACTCTTTTGTTCCTTTGAGATATCTGAAAATCTTCTTCATTACTAACACATGTGACTCCTTTGGTGTTGCTTGAAATCGTGTCACCTGTCCAACTGCCTGCATTACATCGGGTCTGGATGCTGTCACATATAGTAGGCTGCCAATCATTGACCTTTATTGCCTTTGATCTATAGACTTCCAATCATCATCTTTGCTCAACTTGTAACTGGTTTGCATTGGAGTGATAACTGGTTTGCAATCTTCCATTCCGAACCTCTTTAGAATTTCTCTGATATACTTGGTTTTAGAAATAAGATTCCTTGGTTGCTTTGACGTATCTAAAGTCCCAAAAAGAAGGATAGTTCTCCAAGTAACGACATTTCAAATTCATTCTGCATATCTTTTGCAAATTTATGGCTTAACCTGTCATCATCACTACCAAAAATAATATCATCAACATAAACTTCAATTAATAAAATATTACCTTGACTTACCTTGATGTAGAGGTTGTTGTCTGCACTTCCTTTTCTGAACCGTGTCTGCTGCAAATACTTATCCAGTCTAGAGTACCATGCTCTAGGAGCCTGTTTAAGACCACACAAGGCCTTCTTTAATTTACACACATAATCTGCGTTCTCTGACAACTGAAATCCTTTTGGTTGTTCAATGTAGACTTCTTCTTCAAGTTCCCCATTCAGAAAAGATGATTTTATGTCCATCTGATATACTTTAACATTTTTGAAGCATGCATAGGATAAAAGCAAATGGATTTCTTCCATTATGGAAACTGGGGAAAATGTCTCTTCAAAGTCGATTCCTTCAATCTGTGCATATCCTTTACATACCAATCTAGCTTTGTTCCTTGTAACTTGTCCATATTCATTTAATTTATTCCTGAAAACCCATTTTGTGCCGATCACATTCTTATTCTTTGGTCTTGGAACCAATTCCCCAGTGTCATTTTTCTCTATTTGATCCAATTCTTCATCCATGGCCTTATTCCAAAATTCATCCTTGTTGGCTTCTTTAAAACAATTTGGTTCAATTGTAGATAAGAGTGCTAGGTGTGTTTGTTCTGGTGAACAATTTTTTCTTCTAGTCTCAACTCCTGCATCTTTGTTTCCAATAATCTGACCTGAAGGATGATTCTTCTGTACTCGTTTTCTAGGTGTCTTTGGAGATACTTTTTGAACTTGCTCTTCTGTTTCTGTCGGATTCTCTTCATCTTCCTCTTCTACTTCATCTTCTGCTTCTTCTTTGAAAAGTTGTTCCATTGATTTGTTTTCTTCTTCCTTCGATTCTAGTCTGTCTGTTTCATCAATTGTTATGTTGATGCTTTCCAAAACTTTGTTCAATCTTAGATTGTAACACTTGTATGATTTCCTTGTACTTGAGCAACCAACAAGTACTCCTTTGTCCACACGAGAGTCAAACTTTCCCATTCTGCCATCTTCTCTTTTGATGTAGCATTTGCTTCCAAAAAATCTGAAGTGCTTCACATTTGTTGGTCTTCCTTTCCATAGCTCATAGGGGGTTTTATCAGTGTTGTTTCTGAGCATTACTCTGTTTTGAATGTGAACTGTTGTATGCACTTCCTGTGTCCAAAATATATCTGTCAATTTGGAATCCATTAGCATTGTTCGATCCATTTCCTGTACTATCTTGTTTTTTCTTTCAACAACTCCATTCTGTTGAGTTGTCCTAGCAATAGAGAATTTCATTTTTGTTCCATGACTTTTGCAGTAGTCCATAAATTCCTTTGATGTGAACTCTCCTCCATTATCATATCTCAAGCATTTGATTCTTGAATCCGTCTCATTTTCAACCATTTCCTTGTAGATCTTGAAGTTTTCAAAAGCTTGTGACTTGTTCTTGAGAAAGAAAACTATAGTCATTCTTGTATAATCATCAACTAATAACATAAAGTATCTCTCATCTTTTAAGTCCTTTGTTGTAGTTGGTCCAACTAGATCAGTATGCACAATTTCCGGTGGTCTTGTTGTTGAATATTCCTTTGATTTGAACCTGGTCTTTGTTTGCTTTCCTTGTTGACAATGCTTGCATAAAGTGTTGGTTGGTTTCGTGATCTGGGACATTTCTATGACTGCTTCTCTTTTGATGACTTTGACAAGGTTATCAAAATGCATGTGACCCATTCTTATGTGCCATAGACAACTTTCATATTCCTTTCCTAGACAAAACTTTTCATTTCCAATTTCACTTAACACATATATGTTGTTTGAAGTTCTAGCAGTTGTACCGACCAATTTCCATGAACCTTCTCTTCTTATCTCATACTTTTGTGAATCGAAAGTAACTTTATGACCTTGGTCACACATTTGACTCACACTTAGAAGATTATGTTTCATATCTTCTACCAATAGAACATTTTCTGCCTTTTCATTCTTGTTCCCAATTCAGACTGTGCCTTCTCCAATGATTTTGGTTGAATTATCATTTTCGAAGGAGACTGATCCATTTCTTTCATTTTGCAATTTAAGAAATTTGTCTCTATCACCTGTCATGTGTTTTGAACACACACTGTCAACATACCAACCATTTTTCTTTTGCTTAGCTTGTAGAGCGACTGTGCATTCTTCATTGCTATACTGATCTTGCTTTCTTATCCATGTCATTTTCTGAGGTTCTTGTCTATGACTGTTGTTATTCTGTTGAGGTTCTTTAGGAGGGACTGTCATTCTACAATCTTTGGCCACGTGTCGAAAATTGTTACATTTGTAACATTCCACTTCAATGCTCAAATATTCAAACCTGTTGTTTCTTCTTTGTGGTTCACTAAGTATTCTTGAATAACCCCTTTGTGTATGACTCTCAAAGTTGTTATTGTTCATGTTGTTAGCTCTGCAATTCACAACTTTATGTCCAAAATTATTACATGCATAACATAAACCAAAAAATATAGTTTGATACCTGAGAGTTGAAGATATTTTGAAAGGAGGTGCTCTTATGAATCCTTCTTCTTCTTGAGGCCTATCTGTCTGTTGTTGATTTTGAAATCTGAATCTTCTCGATGGAGGAGTGTCCCTGTAATCTTCCTTGTATATATTCCTATCCCCTTTGATTGTTTCTGCATAGCTTTTTGGATTTGTTTCTTGCTCTGTTGTTTTGGAGCTTGATCCCTTTTCTATCTGATTGTATCCAATTCCATATTTGTCAAGATGAGATTTTTGACTGCTGATAATGTCATCCACAAGTTTTGAGCTATTCTGCATATTTTTCTTTTGAATATCCTTTCTTAGTGTGACAATCTCTGCTTCCAAGTTTCCAATGATCTTGTCCTTTTCTTCTAGTTGTTCTTTGAGTGCTTCTTCAATTATTTTATCTTCTTCTATTTGAACCTTCAATTTTGTGATCATTTGTTCTAGTTCTTGAGTGTCCTTTTTCTTGTCTAGTTCTGCTTGTAGTTTCTTGTTTTTCTTCTGTTCTCTTCTGATAACTTATATGGCACACATTAATTCTTCTCGATATTCAACTTCTGCCTCTTCAATTTCATCTTCGACTTCTTCATATCATTCTTTGGCTTCTTCATATTCTTCTTCGGAGTCTTCTTTGTTAGAATATTTTACTGCCATGAATAGAACTCTTCCTGTCTCACTGTCACCGATTTCATCTTCATCTGATGATGAGATGTCTTCTTTGATGCATAAGCTTTTCTTGAAATCTTTATTTGTAGTTCTTTTTCCTTTATATATGTGTTTTCCTTTTGAGTAACCTTCATCATTTCTCTTTTTCTTATGAGGACATTTGTTAGCAAAACGACCAATACCATCACAATTAAAACAAATTAAAGGAAGCTTACCTCTATACCTATCATTGGTTCCCTTGTTCAGTCTTTTGACGAAGTTGGCCACTTGTTCATCATCTTTCGAGACGTCGTTGCTGCTGCTATATTCTTCTTGTTTCTTTTTCTATTTCTTTGATCTTTTTGATGCTTTGAAGGCTGCTTCTTTTACATCTAGATTTTCCTGTTCAGTTCTCATTTCATATGTTGTGAAGATTCCATGCAATTCGTCCATGCGTATTGAGTTTAGATCCAATATTTCTTCTAGTGTTGATATCTTAGGGTTGAATCTCATAGGAAGAGATCTTAGTACCTTTTGAACAATTACAGATTCTTCGATTTATTCTCTCAATCCTATGATTGCATTCATTGTTTCATCGACTCGTAAGAAGTAGGCTGTAATATTCTCATCTTCATTCACTTTTAGTTGTTCGAACTAACCTCTGTAAGTTTGAATCTTTGTTGCTTTGACTTTTGTATCTCCTTCATAAATATTTCAAAGCTTGTCCCAAATCTCTTTAGCGGATTTACAATGTGCAACTTTGGTGAATACCGTATCACTGAGACCATTCAAAAGTGCATTTGTAGCTTTGGAATTATTCTCACCGATTTTCATTTGTTGGTGGAACTGTTGGTGTTGTGTATCCATCTACAATTGATTGCAAAACTTGAAATCCCTATGCCTGTATATATGTCTTCATCCTTATGCTCCAAAAAGCATACTTCTGTCCATCAAACTGTGGTATTCCATTTTTATACAAGTTGGTACTTTCCATGATCTACCTTTCAGTGGTTAAACTGATTTCTAAAGGAACCTGCTCTGAAACCAATTGTTGGATTACTGAGCGGGGGTGAGGGTGAATCAGTAATAGCGTAATTATAATCATTTTTCTCCAAATAATCCAAGTGTTATATCAATGTAGAATTATTATCCAATAATGAGCAATAAGAAATGAACAATCACACACATACACATTACACCATTGTTTTACGTGGAAACCCAAATCGGGAGAAAACCACAGAATGCGTTTTCTTATATGTCTTGAAGAATTACATTCATTGGAAGCACCAACTTCCTTTGTTTTCCAACTGCAACTGGAAGGAGGCTCCAAACCCCTAGTTTCTCAGGCTACAACCTGAGGGAAGCTCCAACTCCCCAATTCTTTGGCTACAACCAGAAGGAGGCTACAACCCCCTATGTTCTCTGGCTACAACTGGAAGGTGGATACAACCACCTGTCCTTGCCTCGTCCAACCACCCTGAAGAATAAGTAGAATGATGGAACCACTGTAAACCTGTCACTGTGAGATATATTGCTATACAAATGTATCAACCTGTACGACTGACCTGTATCCAATCTATACAACTTCCCTACAACCAATCTGTACCTGAACTGAACATGTATCTACAAATATACAACATGTACGCGACCTGTAGTGATGCATCCCACATATGTACGCGCCCTATCTATTATGCAGCCCGTGTATGTACACGCCCTATCTATTATGTTGCCTGCGTATGCTTTATGAAAACTAGGGTTTCCCTTTTCTTGAAAAATTCCGACCTTCTGTAACTTCTTTCACATATATCTGTAACCTGTCACTGTATCTAGACTGTAATTGTATCTTGTGCATGCATCCTCATACATAACCTTTAATCAAGGCAAGTATGTCTCTTTCTAGTCATAGGTATGTGTAATCATGAACAAGTATAATATCCCTCACATGATCTTAGTCATCAAACCCTTTCTGATATTCAACTTCTCAATACATCAACCACTACACAAATACAAGCTCTCAACCATGTACTATAAAGACCCTTAGCCATATGCCAATAAATACAAGATGTGCCTCAACAAGAAGTATCAATGATAAATATACCAACACTGTATTTCTATATATCTGACTTATACAAAAGATCCCATGTAGTCACTAGTCTCTCTAGGGAGAATTCTCAAATATCCATTTCCATTCCTGATGCATACATCAAAATCCAACTATTCATAGAAATAAGACATACCTTTTGAACAAATGGATGGATCTGATGTATCTGAGCACTTTAGACCTTCCTGGGAGCTTGATCTCAGAATCTAGAATCTCTCTTCATCTCTTCAAGTTTCCATGGATTTACCAACATGTACGCACCTTGTACACAGACAACCTGCATATAACTCAACATGTACGCACCTTGTACACAGAAAACCTGCATATAACTCAACATGTACGCACCTTGTACACAGACAACCCGCATATAACTCAACATGTACGCACCTTGTACACAGACAACCTGCGTACACCTCAAAAAATAGGGTTTTGCTGTAATTTCAAGAATTTCGTCGTCAACCCTTCGTGCTACCTTAGACGTTCACCACTTCAGATATATCCACAAGTATTTACAAGAATCTTTACACAAGAAAATAGATATACAATATGTACAAGTTTGTTTTTTATGAGTGAGATTTGTCTCTTATTTATATCTTCATGTAGCCTTACACTTTCCTTATTTTAGGGCTTCTTCATTTAAAATAATTTCTTTTTGCAAAGCACTTTGACTCTTGGGGGCTTCTATAAGACTCATGAGGGTTCTCCAACTTCATATGGTCATAACTCTCTAACCGTGAGGGGTTATGTGACGTTCCACATACCACCGAAAATGGAATGACAAGCACTATCCATCTAGGATAGTTTCACTCACACATTCATTGTCATTCATCTCATTATTCCTCAAATAAGCATGGGTTCTCTCACTCCGCAAAGTGTCTTCCCGTGAGGGATTTCACCATAAGGGGACCACTTTGGATTTCATCCATTTTTACTTCTTATCAGCCATGACAAGACAATAATGAGTCATCTTTACATCAAATAAACTTGGGTCCATTACCTAAACCTTGTGCTACGGGGCTTTCTTCAAGGGTTGACATCAATGACAACCAACCTTAATCAACATGGTATTCATCGTATTTTACATCTAAGGTTTCTTTTCCCATAACCAACTCTTCTTGTTGTTGTGCAATGACATAAGGCATGACCATGGATTTACTAGTTTCCTCAGTCAACTTTACGATTGACATTCTTGGCATCCTTCCCAAATTCCTTCTATTCATCATAGGCACACCATAAGTCTTGGTTCCATCCAAGAACATCAAACAATTTTCATTGGGCATTGGAACTTCTTTGGAAATCTTGAGAAAGTATTTCCCCAGGATGATTATATGGTCATCCAATGGAGCTACTGTCAAGTCCAAACTACCAAACAATTCCCCAACCTTCAAAGGTGCAAAAAAAAATACTTTTGTTGTTGGCTTCACTACTGAGTTCACCACCTTGAATGTGGCCATGCTTCTCTCTGGTTTGTAATGAAGTGTTATAGCGATAGTTCACTTACAAAGTTGTGGGTTGCATCGGTGTCTACCAAGGCTACCATCTTCAACCCACTCATAGTTGCATTCAAAAAATAAAGATCATTTGTTTCTTCACCTTGCAAACTACATTCATGACCTGTTAAGCCCTAATATTGGCTCATTACCCCTTAATTGGGGCATATTACATTAGTAATGTTATTTTATTTATGTTGGCTTTATTCCATTAGTTGTAATTATACCTCCTAGTCTCCTATATATACCAAGGAGACATTTTCATTTGGAATCATCTTGTACTTGAACATTTATGTGGGGTAAAAGGAGGTTGCCCCGTCGAAGAGGCTTATTATCTGAAATTCTCTCTTTTTCAAGGTGTTGATTACTTATTCTGAGGTTTTTCTATGCTATATTGATATTTGGTTCTTAACATATGGTATCAGAGCTCAAGGTCTTGGGGTTTCGCTGCTACATCTGAGACACCGTGGAATTTTCGCTATAACATTTTTTCTACAATGATTCAAAAGGAACGGCTCAGAGGATATTAAGTAGACGGATCAAGGTATATTGGGTTAAAAATTTAGCGCCCGAGGCCTTATACTTTAAGAGATACAACCTTTGTAAGATAGGGTTATGGAATCATCCTGAATTGATTCATAGCGTAATTTTCGCTATAAACTTTTTTCTATAATGTTTCAGACCCTGAACTCCAGAGGCTATTCTAAAAAAATAGTAAGGTATCTGTGGTAGCAATTTCAACTTCTGGGTCATCGTAAATTTGTAGATACACCCTGTGGAAGATAGAGTATCTGACTAGTCCTATTGACTAGTCTCAATCAGGTGTTCCGGGTAAAAAAATCATAAATTCTTCCTAGAGTATCCAAATTGAGTGAGACTAGTTGCATTGGATAGTGGACAGACCACAGTAGTTCTGGTACAAGTTTCAGAATTTTATATCAATTATTTTGTGCGGGGAATGCTATACAAGTGAGATCTCCTGGAAAGGAAAAAAATCAACAAGTTGTGGGGAAGTTACTGTAAATTCCACTTGGCACATCCAATTTTTATCAGACCTGTGGCATTGAAGATAAGAAATATTAGAGACCTATAAAAAATAAAAGTTCATAGTTAGAAGGGCCAAAATTTTGGAGATACAATAAAAGGAAGATTGTCTACCAGAACCACCTCAAAATCAAGGTTTAAAGTGATACTTGGCCAACATGCCACCAAAAAAGGGAACTTCTACATTAAATAAGCCTCCAGACAATCCTACTTGGACTCTTGATGAAGGTGAAGAAATGTGTAGGGACATAAATGATTTACAAAAGAAGACAGTAAGAAAAGATGAAATACAAGAGATGATGGATTCAACAGAAGCTAAGTTTGAGGCAATAAATACTAAGATGGATGCTTTAAAAGGGGAGATCATGGAAGGATTGAAAATTTTCCTAATAGAGAGGACACTTGAAAGTGAAAATGTATCCCATGAAATTCATGATGAGGACACAAGGAAGGTGAATCAAGAATGGAGAAACACAACTTTGGGTTGAAGACCAACGACGTTCCTAAGATCGATATGAGGAAGTTTGATGGCAAGGACCCAATCACATGGATACTTCAGATGGAGAAATTATTTGATATACATAATGTGCCACATACACAAAAGGTACGAATTTATTCTTTATATTTAGAACCCAATCAATTTGTATGGTATCGATGGCTTGTTCTCGCAAATCACTTGTCACTTGGACAATTTTCACGGAAGAAATGATAGCACACTATGAGGATACAAGGAGCAATACCTTCTTTAGACAATTGATAAATCTCAAGCAAAAGGGTTTAGTTACCGAGCACATTGAGAACTTCCAAAGATTGAATATAAAGGTAACAAATATTCCAGATGAGCACTTGATTGATGTATTCATAGGAACTTTAAAGGATAACATTCAACATGAGGTTTACCTTTGGGAACCCAAATCATTGGAGAATGCATTTAAGGTGGCAAGAAATATTGAAAGTAAAAATATGGCTATGGTTACTAGAAGGACCAATCCTAACATCTATAGAGAGAATAATGCTCCTTCTTCTAAAACACCTCAACCTACAAGGTTGACACCTCAACAATTGGAGGAAATAAAAGAAAAAGTTTTATGCTTTAATTGTGACAACAAGTACAGTAAGGGACATAAGTGTGGTGTGAAGAAATTATTCTACATAGATTGTGAAGAGGAAGAAGAACAAGAACAAGAACCATCTCAAGATGAAAATGTAGAAGCAATTTCATCTGAAGAGTTGACTCCCACAATATTGTGTAATGGATTGGCTAGAATTAACACTCCTCAAACCCTCAAGATCGAAGGATACATCAAAAAGAAAAAGGTAATAGTCCTAATTGATTTTGGCAGTACTCATAATTTCATTCACTATAAATTAGCCAAAGTTCTCAATTGCTTTGTATATCCAGTGCCATAGTTTCAAGTAATGATTGCATATGGAGGAACTATCAATTTCTTAGGAAAATGTAATAAGATCAATCTTACTATGGGGGAATATGTAATGAATAGTCCAATTATTGCTATACCCATGGGTGGTGCTGATGTTGTACTAGGAATCCAATGGTTACAATCATTAGGAACAATGGCTTTTAATTTTCAATAACTTTTCATGAAATTTTCATTGGAAGGAAAAGAAATTGAGTTAAGAGGTATCACAGGGAAA
>ML780740.1:1812112-1848504 GCA_009831015.1 Picea engelmannii
ATGGCATACAAATTGGAGTTGCCTGCATCTTCACGAGTACACCCAGTTTTCCATGTTTCATGCTTAAATAAGGTTATAGGCGACAAGATCCCAGTTCAAACTATATTGCCAAAACTTGACGAGGAAGGAAAAATCATATTGGATACTAAAGCCATCACTGACACAAGAATTCACCAACTGAGGAATAGATCCATTTCAGAGTATCTCATTAAATGGAGGAAACTACCGGTTGAAGTTCCACTTGGGAAGATGAGTCTTTTATACAGAAGCATCCAGAGTTACTCAAGCGTTGTAGACAACACTTGTCTCAAGGGGAGGGGCATGTTAATCCCTAATATTGGCTCATTACCCCTTAATTAGGGCATATTACATTAGTAATGTTATTTTATTTATGTCGGCTTTATTCCATTAGTTGTAATTATACCTCCTAGTCTCCTATATATACCAAGGAGACATTTTCATTTGGAATCATCTTGTACTTGAACATTTATGTCAGGTAAAAGGAGGTTGCCCCCTCGAAGAGGCTTATTATCTGAAATTCTCTCTTTTTCAAGGCGTTGAGTACTTATTCTGAGGTTTTTCTATGCTATATTTATATTTGGTTTTTAACATGACCTTCTACCATGAATTTTCCCAGGCTTACTGTCAAGGTACCTAGAACCTCCAATGTTTCCTTTGAAGTCTGTTTCACTTGAGTTGTTGCTCGCAAGGTTGTTGGATTTTCTTTCAAGTTTGGTTGCACTTAGAATTCTTCCAAGTCTTCCAACTTCTTATTCAAAGGAAAATTCGTTGCAAAATGTTTATGTTAAAAAATAAAACAAGAAACATTCTGACCTCTGGACTTAGGCAATTTTGTTTGCTTCCTTGTCATGATGTTTTTGTCATCTTGGGAATCCTCCTTTATAAGCAATCCTAACTTAGGAAACATCCAAATATCTATTTGGTCTATCAAAGCATGCAACTTTTGAACCCAAGATTCAACCCATGTGCTAATCTGCCCTAGTTTCACCACATGCGCTTGATACAAATAATGGATCTCTTGAGCCAATGTTCCAAGTCCATGGCCATGGCTTCCATCTTGGTCTTCCATTACTCTTCCTCTATGTTTTCCATGTTGCGATCTAGAAATGAGTCAACCTTCTAGGAACATTTAAAAATCTTTCGCAAGTCTCAAAGACTTCGTTCACCTTATTGTCTTAAGTCTGCAACATACCTGAAACAACAAGATCTTTCATTGTTTCATGCAAACACGTTTTCTTGATTTCCTAGCATACCAAGGCACTAAGTCTGCATTTTTCAGTCTTCAATCCACTATGTGGTCACTTTCCAAACTCATCCCAAAGCTTACTATTTTTCTTCAAGTTTTCCTAGATGTGATGAAGAATGCTTGAAGAACTCTGAAATCAATTTTCATGGTAGTGATAGTGGTAAAGAGCACCACACTATCTCAAAATCAACTTTGATACCACCTTTCCTTCATAAATTGATGAAGAGTATGTTGTGATACCACCTATCATAGACCTAAAATCTACCCAATGTTTTCTTTGCAAACTTGAGTTCCTCCCAAATATGTTTTGACACATGAGGTAATGCAACATTGCCTTTCCTTATCCATTGGGGCTTGTCCAACCTGCACCTACTACAACCATATTATGCCTCTTCACTCAAGGTCTTCCCATATCTTTGCCTTAAGCCACAAACTGTTAATGCAACCTAGTCCTACTCAACCAAGTTCATTCAATAGTAGGCACATGTCCAACCATGGCCTTTAAAACATCCCAACAATACTTAACACTTAGACAAAAAAAATAAAAGTAAGGAACAATAACATCCAACAATGATAAAGAATCCACAACAAACATGTATGGGAGACACCCAAGGAAAATTCCTTAAACTTTATTATATGAAAAATGTTACAATGTACAACAAAAGAGGGCGACTAATTTCCCACGACTCATTTATGGACTAAAATTACACAAGGTGTTATGGCATACAATAATTGTCAACCCAAACCTTGAAGACACCACATGCCTTTCTCCTACAAGTCTTGTCTTCTTCTTCTTTTCACTTAGATAGTGAAACTCATCCTACTGTACCTAACCTTGAACTTGGCACAATTGTAGAACTCCATTTTCACTTCTTGTGAATTACTCTTTCTTCTTCTTTTATGCCTTATCACTTTTGAATCATCCTCCTTTTCTTGCAAATCCCTTCATTCTAGGGTGTACCAAAGTGCCCACATAGCCAACTTTCTTCCCATGGTGACTTGTCCACCAATCATCCATGTCCAAAAAGTGCACCTAGTAGTGTACCCATGTCTACCCAAGTCCACCCAAGTCATCCCAAGTGTGCTTGTTCCATCTATCCAAGTCATCCCAAGTATGCCTAGTCCATCCATCTGACTCATCCCAAGTGTGTCCAATCTACCCAACTCCATCCAACTTGGCCCAAGTGCACCTAGTCCATCCATCATACTCAGCATAAGTGTTTCCGGTCCACTTGAGTCCGTCCAACTTGGGCCAAGTGTGCCCGATTTATCTGAGTCTATCCAAGTCCATCCAACTTGTCCCAAATTCATTCGAATGCACCCAAATTGTTTGAGTCTGCTCAACCATTCCCAAGTGCACCCAAGTGTGTTTGATGGATGCATTCCCTGTTTTAACTTGAGATGACTTTCGACAATTTAGAAACCATTCCAAGACATATTTAAACCAAATTTAGGCCACATGTTAGCTCTTGGACCAAAGAGGGATCTCTAATATGATTTAAGAACACTAGTTTCCCACTGTCACTAAGCAACAATTCTAACAATTAAGCACATGTTTCCAATTTGATGGTAAACATGTTAAAATAGGGTGGACATGGCTTAAGAGTTAAATGAAAATTGAATGGGATAAAGTTCTATAAATCCATCATATCAGAGGTCTAATCCATTGGGCATGGAGTCCCATTCAATATAGCACAAAATTTGATATTCAAGAAAAAGGTGGAAGAAACAAGAAGGAAAATAAATCTCAGACCATAATATATTGCAAAAACAATCTCTGTAAATCCTGAGATGAAGAAGGATAGTTTTACTAGGTATTAGACAATGAATGCAACAAAGATAAAATGCAAATGTATGGACTGAGCACAATATGTGAATTCAACAATATAACACCTACTAGGTGACATGTAAAGGAACAAAATATATATGGGTTATGATAGATATTGTATGAAATAGGAATGGATACTTCATCCCTATCTCACAAGGCTTAGTAATAAAGACATAGGTCCAATATATGGAAACATGTAATCTTTGATAATTCCTTTTATAATTTTACCAGTGGTTGTCTTACCAAATTGATACACTTATCACACAAGATAATTTGACTACAAATTTACATATTTACTAAGAATAATAGAGATGATAATATAAGGAAGATTAATATAGAAAATGAAACAAAACACAAGGCTCTGCTAATAATAAGCCATGAATCCTTGAACTAATCCATAATGCCAGAGAAAATGACAATGGCCCTATGGGATTAATACAAAAGATGCATTCACACTACCAAAATATCCTAACCTACTCCCCATTCCACAAGTCCTTTGATGCTTCTTTTATAGTCTTCAGATGCTCAACTATTGCCTGGAAAATTGGATAGGATATCTTAAAATAGATTTGAAAATCTTAGCAAATAAATAATTATTCCTTTTTAACAATAAAATAAGAGTTTGTATTTAGTTTCTAATACTCCCTTTGTTACCATATATTTGGATAAATTGATCAAATTCCATCATTCTACTAAAAATGATCATCCAAGTTATTGGAGAGATAGGAAAGTTATACTTAATTGGGTGCATTAAACATGCACTCCTAGCATCCACAACCAACAAAATCCATCCCTTGCTACACATTGAGCTCCATTTGGCATCACAACCTTCAACATATATCCCTCAAAAATACATTTAACCCTTTGAATTCCTGTAAAGGAGATGAGGCCTCTATAGGGACAATATTTGACAACTCTCCAAGAACAATTGAAGTGTGTTCACTACATTCTCATTGACAAGATGAGATTTTATCTTCCCAATTTTGTTCAATCACATTGATGAGTGCTTGTAATAAGAATTCCCTTGCTATAAAAACACATCATTTGGTGGTTGTTCCATTATCGTTATCGACGACGTCAGACAATTACCACATATCAATGACATTCCAATGTATGTACGAACATTGCATGCCAACACATTCTAGTAGAGATTTTGAATGATAGTCACGTTGGACACTATATTCTAGCAATAAGATAACAACTCTTCTCAAGTCACTTTTTGAATTTTTTTTCTAAACATCAAAAATATGTATCCTACCTTCGAGGGACATAACCTTCTCATATTTAAGATATATTCCTTCATGTTTGTGAAGACTAAAAAACATTTCAAACTTTAATGCATTCATACATAACCAATAATGATATGACCCCAAGTTGGGCATATATGGGGTTTAATGTATACATGATGCGTAATTGTATATGTAATAGGGGCCAACCTAATAAAGGGCCCATGTGTGCGATGAGTTAATATGTATATATAGAGGCCATGTAGTCATTATGAACATATGAACATGTGATTTGGATATATGAATGTATCTGGGTATTTGGAGGAGGTTCTCCTATTCTTTAAAGAGTTATTTTGTAACTCATTTCTGTTATCTATTTTGGAGTTGTGCTCCATGCTTTCATATGGTGTAGATGGTGTGTACTATGGGTTATTATGATATCTTAAGCATTTGGTATTAGAGCATACAATCCTTGGGTTTTTCTCCTTCAAATGAGTTATTGTGACATTTTTTCTATATTTTTTTTGGGGGAAGTTTCAAATAGTGAAAATTTTGAAATCCCAAAATGATATAGTGTAGTACTTGTGGTAAAAGTTATATTTTATTATTAACTATATACTTTTCAAGTTACATGTTGTGGAATTTAGGGTTTTTGACAAGTCCTAAAACTAGTCTCAAATAGGTGCTCTAGGTAAACAAATCATATATGATACTATAAAGATCCAAATATAGTGTCATTGGTTGTATTGAATAGAGTAGATGTACCCTAGTATTTCAAGCTAAAATTTTAAAAATATATTTGAAAAATTGGACATGTGGTAATCCATACAAATTCATTCTCTTGAAAGGGACAAAAAAACAAGTTTTGGGAAAGATACCATAACTTTCTCTTACCACATCCAAATTGGGTAAAACTTGTGGAATTTCAAAGAAGACATATTAGGATACAATAGGCCAAAATTTAGGGCTTATAGGTGCCAAAAGTTTTGAGCTAAATTAGGCGAAAGGTCGACCAAAATGACAATCGCCAAATCAGGGTTTTAAAAGGTGCATTAACTTGACATTAGCATAACTTTTTATTGGGATGTCTGATTGAGGCGATTCAAAATTTGTTGGAAAGAGAAAATACAAGAGAATATGTTGGAAAAGGAGATAATAAATAATTTGTATCATTAGGGTTGGAAGCAAAGGGTTTGAGTTATAACTCAATTAAGAATCAATGGAAATACCTAACTTTAGTGGAGATGAAGATAAATATGAAATCAATCCCATGGAATGGTAAAGAAAACTAATTTGAGTCCCTTTGAGGGAGATTTTTATTTTCATGGTGAAGCTTTTAAGTGGTGGAATAGATTTGATGAAGATACTAGATTCTTCTCCACATGAGAAGAATTTGAAAAATTGTTCTCAAATAAATGGATCAAGGATTCAAAAATGGAGGAGATGCGTAAAATTAAAGATGAATTAAATGAAGCTAAAGAATTTTTTTCCAAATTTTAGAAGGATAATGAAGAGATGAAAGAAGATCATATAAAGAAAGATGGCGAGTTTTCCAAGATGCAATTTTTTCATCAAACATTCTTGAAGGAGGTTAAAAAATTATAACAAGAAAGGATTATCAAAGAAAAGTGAGAAAATAATGGGTGAAGGGGAGAATTGAAAAGGAAGGACGAAGAAATCAAAAGGTTGCTTAAGAATGATCAATGAATTCTTCATGATTTTAAGAATGTGAAAATATATTGACAAGAGTTTGAATCAAATCAAAGGATGATTATATCACCATAAAAATTGAAGAGGATACTACCAAAAGGATTTGAGATGAAATTTGCAAGAAGGTTGAATAAGCCATAAATATAGATGTGGTAAAATTAGAAATACAATCTAGAATTGAAGAAGGGTGTAATGATTTGATGGATGGCATCACATTACAACTTCAAAAGGAGAAGGAAGACAAGATTAAAGAAGATCGCTAGAAAATACTTGAAGAAGTTGAGCTCCAACTTGAGGATGTACATATCAAATATGATGGTATTGTCTCCAAGGATAGAGTAATAAGAGACCAAGAAAAGAGGATAGATGATGTCATTGTCTTTGGAAAGAAGATAGATGAAATGGGTGTGCAAAATGAAGGAAAACCATCAAATGTGAAACCATATCGACACCCTCATTTCCAAGAGAGTTTCTAAGAAATAAAAGAAGATAAATATCAAAATTACCAAGGAAGAATATGGAATAAACAACAATATTCGTAGAATATGACATCATGAAACCATTATTCGATAGGATATTATCAAATACCAACAACTCCAACAAATTGGATAAGTCACAACAACAACACATGAAAACAAAGGAAAGAAAATGATGCCACAATCATCAATGATCGATATTTAAAATAATTGAGTTTGGATGGATGGATCATCATAAATGGAAACAAGAAAGCAAGAATATAAGGAAATGTTATTACTTGGTTTCATCACATGTAAATTCATTAACTGCAAATATTTGAGGAAAAAGTTTCACGAAGGAGGGTACTATGATATGGTACCAAGGCAAACATATATGGGGTTTAATGTATATGTGATGAGGTAATTGCATATGTAATGGGGGTAGCATAATAAACGGTTCACATGTGAAATGAGTGAATATGTATATATAAAGGTCATGTAGTCATTATGAACATATGAACATGCCATTTGGATATATGAATGTATTGGGGTATTTGGAGGAGGTTTTTTAATTCTTTAAGGATTTATTGTGTAACTCATATTTATTATCTATTTTGGAGTTGTGCTCCATGCTCACATTTGGTGTACATGGTGTGTACTCTAGGTTATTATGATATCTTAATAATTTGGTACATTGGTCCCTTTAATAGGCCTACCCCTATTATATATGCAATTACAACATAACATATACATTATATCTCATATATGCTCACCTTGGGGTCATATCAAACAATTTAGTCACATCACATAATAAAAACTTGTTGAAATTGTTAATCATACCAATCACATGAAGCAATGCAAATAAAACCAAACAACAATTGTCTATTGAGATAGAATATGACCATATGTACAAAAAATTATTTATATGTTACATAAAATAGGTGATGTTGAAATCCAAAATATGGGTCACAACTGCACAAATCTCTTGGAAAAGTAATTACCATTTTCTATAAAACATACTCAAAACCCCTAGAATTTTCAATGTTTGTGGTTTTCCATTTTAGAAAGTATTTTGGTTCACCATGGGATGTCACTAATCCCACTTATGTTCCAATTCTACTTATAATAAGGGGAGCTCATGTAATGTCCTCGCTGAGTTGTTGTATCCATGGAATGGGTAGTGACCAAATAGGTTCTCAATTTTTGGCCTTCAAAGACTAGTTCTCATAATACCAAATGGGTGAGCCTCCTTGGAAAGTCTAGAATTACATGATATGCATGCATAGTGAAAATTGGATGAATGAATTCAATGTAATATATAATGGTGGAATTATAATATGCATGGCACCCTAGTTCCCATATCCACAATTATGATTCACGCAAAAACATACATGTAAATACATTTCTATAATAGAAACATACCACTAATTGTGCATATTTATAAACAATGAAAGAATATTCATCTTTCAATAGGGATGGTCCATGAAATTGGTTGCATATGAGAAACTTTCCACCCAACCTTAGGTATCCAACACAGATATCACCGTGTATTGGGCTATGAGACCATTCACGCAAAGGAACAAGTCACATGATTTTCTCTTTGTCTCTCTTTCTACCCAACCCTTCCACTCTCATTCTCAACCAATAGCTCATAACATAACACTCTAGGCTTCTCTTCCATTCATTAAACCAACCACAAAACTCTTTTTCACTGCCCCACACAACACAAGGAAGAACTGCCCATTCTCTACTCAGTAATCCCAAAGAGTACCCTTCCCTTCTAATGCTCTTTAGTCTGTGCATAAATATTCCATCTATTGTCTACCTTCTAGTTTTTTTCTACATGAGTATTAATTTTCTTCTCAAGTATCCTTAGAGTATCAATACCCAAGGTTCTAAGGTTCCTATCGTTCCCATCCTTTATGATCCTATAGCCTTCTATTCCCATCCAAGGTTTTCACATTCTCTCACAATATTGGTTTTGGATTGTTTCTCTCCATTTGGGATACTAGTTTGCATATTATAATTATGCTCACTTCATGAGAAACAAAGTGCATAAAGACCCTCAAATATTGACAATGGGATATTTGGGGAACATAAGGATGACATTACTTCCAACAGGAGAAAACATAGGACTATTACACTTGTGTTGGGTATGTGTTATATTCTTTGCATGTGTGTGTGTGGGCGCGTCATATATGACAACTGCGTCTGATTTACTATTTTTAGTGGATTTTTCTATTTTTAGCGGTTTACTAAAAATAATCCCGGTTTTAGGGATTAAGGTTTTGGTATCTACGGAATACCTAAAAACATTGTATATATTGTATAGTGAATGGTGAAATTTGATATAATGAATATAAGAAAGGTTTTCCCGGTTGAGGGTTTCTGGTATAAAATCTCTGTGTACTCTGTGTATGAGCCATTGATTAAATTTTGTTTTTCTTAAGAATCTATATGCATTGCTTTACTTCACAGGTTTAAAACTTACATGTGGTATCATAGCTCGTTTTTGGCTTCAGAGGGATGCCTTTTTTGTTGAGGGTTTGGCTTGGTCTTGATAGATCAATTTTATCTTGGGTATGTGATAAACCTGGGTTTAGTGGGAGCTTTTGCAGTGGATATTCAAGTATAGAAAGAGGAATGGCAAGCTCATCTAGAATCGAGATAGAGAAGTTCAACGGTAAAAAATTTGAGTTATGGAAGCTCAAGATGGAGGACCTTCTTGTAGACAAATAATAGTGGATCATTGTGGATCCTAGTACACAACCTACTGGTACACCATCTACTAGCACACAAGCTACTGGTACACAACCTACTAGTACACAAACTACTAGTACACCAGTTACTGGTATGTCGAAAGAAGATTGGGAGAAGTTGGACATAAGAGCAAGGAGTACTATTCGACTCTGCCTGGAAGATTCAATTTTGTTGAATGTCTCGGAGAATCTACAACCAAGGAATTATGGGATAAGTTAGGGAATTTGTATCAATCAAAGTCCCTGGAAAACAAGTTGTTTCTTCGAAAGAAGTTGTATCATCTTAGGATGGAAGATGGAGATTCTATGAGAATATATAAATGCCTTTAATACTCTGTTAACTCAACTTGTCTCTGTTAATATTACGATTGTAGAAGAAGATAAGTGTATTACTTTGTTATGTTCTTTGCCAGACTCTTGGGATAATCTAGTTGTAGCAATTGGTAGTACCACTCGATCTACATTGAAGTATGAGGATGTAGTTTCATCCTTGTTATCTGAAGAGATGAGGCGGAAAAGCATGGATAGTCATAGCATAGATGTTTTATTTGTAAGAGGTCGTACCCAAGACATGAATCCTGGTAAACCTTCGGGGGGGGGGGGGAGATTTAAATCTACAGGTAGATCTAAGTCTCCAGGAAAATCTTTGAGGAAATGTTGGAAGTGTGGTAAAACAGGGCATTATAAGAAAGATTGCAAGTCTAAGAAGGTTGATAAACCAAAGGGATCTGATAGTACCTCTTCCACAGAGGCGAAAACCTCCACTGAAGAAGGAGGTGACGTTTACCTGGAATCTACAAGTACACATGCAAACCGTGATGTATGGTTGATCGAATCAGGTGCATCATACCATATGACTCCTCACAGAGAGTAGTTCTCTGAATATGAAAAATACGGTGGTGGTGATGTATTCCTAGGAGATGACTCGACAACAAAAATCTTGGGACATGCAAGGGTTAAGTTGCTGCTAAAAGATGGAAGGATTAGAAATCTCCCTGGGGTTCTGCACATTCCAAAACTTTCCAGGAGCCTAATATCTGTAAGCAAGTTGGATGATGCAGAAGTGGATACTGTATTTGGAAACAACACTTGCAAGATGGTATGAGGGGAAATGGTGTTGATGAGGGGATTTCGGTGTGGAACTCTGTACAAGTTGTTGGGAAACACTTATACTAATGGGTGTAATGGTTCTGTTGTCCTTGAGAAGACAAATAAAGAAGACAAGACCAATATCGTCCCTGAAAAGAAGACCATGTTGTGGCATCAAAGATTGGGGCATATTGGAGAAAAGGGCCTTCGAATACTACACGGTAAAGGCATGGTTGAAGGTATGTCTAATTGCACTCTGGATTTTGAATTCTGTGAACATTGCATATATGGTAAACAAAATCGAGGAAGATTCCCATCTGGTGCTACAAGAGCAAAGTGGATCTTAGAGTTGATACACAGTGATGTGTTTGGACCTTTTCCTGTTGCATCCCTAGGTAATTCTGTGTGTTATGTTTCATTCATAAATGATTTTTCAAGGAACACATGGATTTATTTTCTTAGAAATAAATCTGAGGTATTTGATAAATTTAAAGAGTTTAAGGCTCTAGTAGAAAATTAGACAGAGAAGAAAATAAAGGTATTGAGAACATATAATGGTGGAGAATTATGCGGAAATGAATTCAAAGAATTCTGTAAGAAGTGTGGTATAGCAAGGAAGAAGACTAGTCCATACACTCCTCAATAGAATGGAGTTGCAGAAAGGATGAACAAGACACTGATGGAAAAAACAAGGAGCATGCTCAACGGTGTCGGGTTAGTACAAGAATTCTGGGCAGAGGCAGTGGGTACAACATGTTACCTAGTCAATTGATCAACTTCATCAACGTTGGATGATAAAACTCCCCACGAGGTATGGTCTGCAAAGAAACCCTCTCTTCAACATCTTAGAGTGTTTGGTTGTGATGCTTATGTACATGTTCCAAAGGAAAATAGAAGTAAGATGGATAAAAAGGTTGAAAAGTGTATCTTTATTGGTTATAAATATGGTGTGAAAGGTTATAATCTTTGGAACCCAGAAACCAAGAAAACTGTTTACAATCGAGATGTTGTTTTTAGAGAGGTAAAAGATGTGTCCAAACAGGAATTCCTACCAACGCAAGACGAACTTGATAAAATAGAGCTTGAGTTGGATGATGCAAAATCTGAATCATCTGAAGAAGAGGAAGTAGAAGAAGAAGAAGGAGAACCTCATACCCCAGTATTGAGGAGATCAGTGAGAGATAGAAGGCAACCAGAAAGGTATAGTCCACCTGGTTTTCATTCCAATTTTTCTTTATCTATTACTGATGATGATCCCAGAACTTTCAGGGAAGCAGTGAATTCAAAGGATAGTAAACTTTGGAAGAAGGCCATGGTTGAAGAAATGGATGCCTTGGATAAGAATGAGGAATGGGATATAGTTGAGTAGCCAGCTGGAAGAAAATATTTTGGTAGCAAATGGTTGTTTAAGAAGAAGTTTAATGCACAAGGTAAAGTGGAGAAATACAAAGCTCAATTAGTAGCAAAAGGTTATTCCCAAGTAGAGGGAATTGACTTTGGTGAGATTTTTTCTCCTGTTGCTAAGTTAACTTCTATTAGATTTATTTTATCTATTGCTACTACTTTTGATCTTGAAGTGGAACAGATGGATGTGAAGACAACATTCCTACAAGGGGATCAGGAAGAAGAAATCTACATGAAGCAGCCAGAAGGCTTTGTAGTGAAGGGAAAGAAAGCGCCGGTATGTAATCTAAAGAAGTCACTATATGGTCTGAATAAATCACCTAGGATGTGGTACCAAAAGTTTGACACATACATCCTTGGATTGGGATTTGTAAGAAGCAGGGATGATCATTGTGTATATTCCAAACAGGTTGGTAATCACTTCATTTATGTAGTGTTGTATGCTAATGACATGTTGTTGGTAGGAAATAACATGGATGTTATCAAGGAAGTGAAATCGCAGCTATCCTCCAAATTTGACATGAAGGATCTCGGTGCTGCTAACTTCATTCTAGGAATGGAGATTAAAAGAGATTGTGCAAACATGAAACTCTGGTTGAATCAGAGAAAATATGTTGAGACAATATTGCAGAGGTTTAATATGCATGGAAGTAAACCGATCAAGGTTCCTATTCCTATAGGTGTAAAGTTATCTTCAGATCAGTTTCCCAAGACATAGGAAGAAGAAGAGGACATGTCCCATGTTCTGTATGCCAATGTAGTTGGCAGTTTGATGTATGCAATGGTCTGTACTAGACCAGACATTGCACATGCAGTGGGATTTTTGAGAAGGTATATGTCAAAACCAGGGAAGGAGCATTGTATAGTAGTAAAGAGGGTCTTCAGGTATCTGTGTGGCACTACCAGTTATGGATTGTGCTACCAAGGAAGACTAGGATTGGACAGAGTGTTGGACATACATGGCTTTGTTGATGCAGATTGGGCTGGAGATCTAGATCACAGAAGATCTACAAGTGGGTATGTGTTTAACCCGGATTTAGGGATTAGGGTTTTGGTATCTACGGAATACCTAAAAACATTGTATATATTGTATAGTGAATGGTGAAATTCGATATAATGAATATAAGAAAGGTTTTCCTGGTTGAGGGTTTCCGGTATAAAATCTCTGTGTACTCTGTGTATGAGCCATTGATTAAATTTTGTTTTTCTTAAGAATCTATATGCATTGCTTTACTTCACATGTTTAAAACTTACAACTTGTACTCAACTCATGCTTCCATAACTATGTGAGAAGACTCCCCCCACCAACCTATTACATGAATTTAATGATTGCTTTCATGAATCAATGAAAGTAGGTGGATTCATTTAGGGAACCAACGTAAAACAATTTAAATATAAGGTTGACACTTGGAAATAGAGAATTTTGTTCCCCATAGGTGCCTTATCCTCTTCCAATCTAGTGGAATCACAACCCCTCTCACTATCATTCTCTCTCCAACTAGATCGAAGCATTATATATTATATTCCAACATAAATGTATACATAGCTTGATCCTACCATGGAAAGCTTACCACATGGTCCATTTAAACATATTTACGTTATACATGACTAACCATTCTCTAGTCAAGCCTTGGCCTTGAGATCCACACTAGGAATACTTACAATGCATTTATAATATTACAACACGAGATCATTATAACTTAGCCCACATGGCTTGAATCGTGTCACATAAACTGCATGATATAATTAATACTTGATTTATTACATTATTATTTAGGGTTGCACTACAAGGAAAACACCTCCTAGCTAAGGCTTTTGTGGAAGCTTCCCAAAACAATTCGTCATTGTCCATTTACAATGGAGGTTGCCAAAAAAGGTGGCTAGTTGAAGGTTTTAGTGGAGGTTTTTTTTTCCACTTAATTCGTAAGAAATGCATTGGTACACCCATAGATATAGTGCACTGGTACCTTTATAATTAAGTACCCGGAGTGTTGTTATATCTAATCCATAGAAAAAAATGGTTTATTTTAATTTAAATAAACTCTAAATAATGCATCATAAACTTATAACCACATTGGTGCATGACAATAATGCATCAAATGAGTTTATACATTTTGCTATGCAATATATATGTTTTTATTTAAAAAAATAAAAAATTGTTTTGGTGCACATCCATAGAAGGTGCCCCAGTGTGTTCCTTATATAGGTGTACTAGTGAACATTTCAATATTTTGTGATACCTCATACATCAATGCATTATTATAAATATGCATACCAGTGCATCTAGATGTATGAAGCACCGAACTAGGTTTAGACATTTTTTATTATTATAAAACATCGGTTTTTTTTATTTAAAATAAAAATAAAAACTAAGAAGTGTGATTAATAACCCAAGGATGCACTGGTTCACAACAAAGCATACTGATCCATTTAAAAAATAAAAATGGTGTGCTAAGAACATGTAAATTCATCAATGCATTTGATTATTGGGTGTACCAAGGTAGGGTAAAATAATAAAGGATAAATAAAATTACCAAATTTTTATTTCATTTTTAACTTTTCTTCAGTGCTTCCAACCATACAAGCATCGATGCTTACTATACCTATACAGGTGCCCCATTGTTGGTTCTCTTGTCTTGTCAGATTCCTCAAGTTCTTTGCTTCGACAATGGATTTGATTTGTTCTTGAATTTTGTAAAACAATATCATATTTTTATTTTTGATCTATGTGGAAACCATGCTTCCTTTATGGGGAAGAGAACATGTTAATCATTTGTTACCTCTTCATTTACATTTTTTTTGGATTAAAATGTTGAATTTGAATTAATTTTATTTTTTTTTAATCCAAAAAATGTGGTGTGTCTTGTAAATTAGGCACATGGCACCAAATCAATAGAGAAATCAATGTCTCTCTTTGGTGGAAGTCCTGAGATTTCCCTAAAAATATCTTCAAAATACCTTAAGATTGGATGGTCTTCAATACTTACCACTTTATCTTTGGCTTCCTCTTCCATATGGACTGCAAAAATCTAGCATCCCTTTCCGAAACTCTTTTTCAATTGCATAGCTGAAATTTATCTAACAACTACAACTCTTGGAATGCCTTGAACCTTGCCTTGTTTCCATTTTCATCAATACATGTGATTGTCTTGTTGTAATATTATATGATAACATGGTGTTTTTCCAACTAATCCATTCCAATTAAACAATCATATGAACCCAACGGTATGATGCTCACATCTACCTTTGTGTTGAGTCTATTAATGTCTATTGGAAAATATTTAACCAACTGATTATTTTTCCTCTTAGCCCACGTGGATAATTAAACTAACCAAGATTTCTTATGCTTAATCCATTGCAAGTAATTTTTTTTAACAATACTAGAGTTTATGTAACTATAAATATCTCGAGAATCAATTAAAATTTCTATGGGATGGTTATCAATCTTACCTTCAACTTCAATCATGGGAGATTGATATTCCATTTACTTGTTGTCCAATGCTACATAAATCCTTGGCACGTTTCCTCCCATGTATTCCACTGTTTTAGCCTCTTGAATGTTGTGGACAATCCTCATTCTTTATCCTTTGTGAGGAAATTCCCTGTATAAGTGATTTTCCTCACATCCTCAACATTGTACAGGTTGTTGCCTTGGCCTTTTTCCAAATGAATTTGCAGTCTTGTGTTAATTTTGGCTTGATTAACCTTGTTGATTTTCTCGGGAATTGTTCTTGGAAAAGGGTGGCTTGAAACTTTTTTTTCCTTTGATCCTTTTTACCCTTCATCTTGTCATTCCAAGATTTTTGGAAAATTGGTCTTCCTCTACTTTGCTCATAAACATTCTTTGATATCCCGATGGATTCCTCCAAAGTCCATGGGGTTATCATATTGTATATTGTCACTGTAGAAGGAGGGTAACCCACTTAGAAACATTTGGATTTTTACTTTTTCATCCTTTATGAAGTCAAGATACTACAACAATTCAAAGAATATCTTCTCATATTCATCCATTTTCATGCTTCCTAACTTGAGTTCAAAGAAATATTTCATATTCCTTTTATAATAATTCTCAGTCAACAACCTCATCAGAGTCGTAGCATGCGAGTAAATTAGTTTCCGTGGCTCTGCTAGGGTTTTCAGCTTTGCGTGGCTCCAACTTCGTGCGGCTCTGTGAGGGTTGTTCATGCCCCCCCCCCCCAAGTTCTTCATCTTTGGACCTCCAGGCCTTCCATGCACTCATCTCCTCCTATGCAAAGGTCCATAAAGAAGCTCCCTCCAGATTTGTAAAAAACATGGCAGAGATTCCTAAAGTGGTTGTCCACCATTCTTCGGCCCGACCGCTAGCTCTGAGACTGGCAGAAAATGGGTTGATAGGGAAGTTCACAAGGTTATGACCCTCTCCCAAAGCCATGCATCACTGGTACAAGTTAAACTGGAAAAAAATAATCTAGGGACAAATGTCTACGACCTTTTGTGGGTTTCTTCACTTTCCTATTTGAAAAAAGAAGAAGACAAAGATCTGATTTTCCGTAGTGGACCTTATTTCATGGGTGCAAGAGGAATGTATCTCAATAAATGGACCCCATAATTTAGTCCAAAAAATGATATTCCTTCATCATTCCATGTCTGGGTAAGGCTGTCTTTCCTCCCTCTTCATTGTTTGAATGAAGAAACACTAAGAAACATATGTAACTCATTGGGAAAATACATCGACCGTGCTGAACCATGAGAAGGGATTCAAGCTTGTGCCAAACTCTATGTGGAAGTGGATTTGGAAAAAGGACTCCCAGAAGCAATCTAGTTGACTCTGGATAACTGGTCTTATGTGCAATAGGTCGATTATGAGCAAATTCCATTCAAATGCAAAACATGTCATGAATATGGGCATTTTGCAAAAAGTTTCCCACAAGCTAAAGAATCCCAGGTGCAAGATTCGAAACATGAACAATGGAAACAACCAAAAAGAAAAAAAACTAATGGGAAAGCAACTTCCATGAATCCTCCACAAGGGCAAGGTGAAAAATCCATATATCCTCGAGAAAGACCTCTAAGCTAGCCCCAGAAAGGAGAATCAATTCACAATAGGTACGCCATAGTTCCACTAGAAGATAACATGGAAGACCTTAGGGAAACCTAGGAAGAAAATGGAAAAAGGATCCAAGAAGAAACATAAGAAGAAATCATAAAAGGAAAAGAGAAATAAATCTCGATATCAAGTGGGGAAAATAAAACAAAATCTATTTCGAACCCTCCTCCAGAGATCCCTGTTTTTTCGAAGGAAGAAAGACATGAAACTTCTGATAGCGACTCAGACTTAGAGGTCACCCAACCAACCATAATAAAAAAAGTAGGAAGAAAATCTAACATAAATAAAAGGGAATCGACTGCAGATCGGGAGAAGGAATCAGGCATTCAAAAAACTCTAGAGGAAGCACTAAGGAAAGAGAGTAAATCAGGTAAAAATAAATCCACCCATCACAAGGGAGAAACCTATCAACCCTCTAAAGGGGGGAGCCCAAAACCCTCCGATAAATGATGAAAGTTGTCTCCTGAAATTGTAGAGGACTAGGGAGCAGGGACAAAAACGAAGAAGTTTGAAAGCTAATAAAAATAGAAAATCTTTCAATCCTTCTAATCCAGGAGACAAAAATGAGGGATATGGAAATCCTCTAAGAAATGCAAAAAAATTGGAAAAAGGGTGAAAGAAAAGCAATCAGTTCGAGAGGAGCTTCAGGAGGGATTTGTAAATTTTGGAATGCGGATGAATTCAAGATAGAGGAGTACCTACAGTGTCAGTTCTAGATGATGTCCTCTCTAACTAGGAAATCCATAGGTATGATCTACTCAATTATCAATGTTTATATTCCAAATAACTACTTGGAAAAATTTGGGTGATGGAGCTCCCTTCTGGACCTAGCCAATGATAATCCCCCCCAAAATCTTATTATAGTTGGGGATTTTAATACCACAAGAGGGTTAAAATAAAAGTGAGGGGGATCCATAGTGAGGGATCAATTCAGAGAAAAATGAATGCCCTAATCTTAGATCTGAATCTCTTTGATGTTCCTCTCTCCAAAGGTCTATATACATGGAAAAATAGAAGAACAGGGCCAGGCCACATTACGACCAGGCTTGATCGTTTCTTAATAAGCAGCTCCTTCCTTGATCTTCCAGAAAAATCCTCTTTAATAATCCTTATGTGGGCAAGATCGGATCATCAGCCTATCTCTCTAGCTTTTGAATCTCAAAAAAACTGGGGTCCTATTCCCTTAAGATTCAACCCCTTGTGGATGGATAGACTGGATTTTTATCCCTCTATATTGCGAGTTTGGAACCAATGGATCATTGGTTCTCTGGTCTTCAACTGGGAGAAGAATTTGAAGATGGTAAAAGAGACACTAAATCCTAGGCAAAAAATTCTTCGAGCTCGATTCAGAACATGATTAAAGAAAAAAATCTCCAGCTAGAAAATATTCAAGGGGAAATGGAGACAAAAGAAGTCCAGCAAGGCCATATAATGTTAGAACAAAAGGTGCACAAAGAATACATTCAAGCATTAAAAGAAGAATAAATCACATGGAGATTAAAATCTAGAATCCTATGGCTGAAAGAAGGTGATCAAAATACCTCCTTTCATATAAAAAATAAAGCTATACATTGGACAAATCAAATCTAAGAAATCAAAACTCAGACGTGTGAAATCATAAAGGAGTTTGACCAAATCAAGCATCAAACCTCCAACCACTTTCTCAAGCTATATACTTCAGATAGAATATCATAGGAAGTCTCAACAAAATCTCTCCTCAACCATATTCCAAGAAAAATATCTGAAGAATACAACCATAAACTCAACTGTCAAATTGAAGAAAAATAAATCCTAAAATCAATCAATCAATTCAATGAAGATAAATCCCCGGGACCGGATGTATTCACTCTCCATTTCTACAAAAAGTGTTGGCACATAATCAAGCTGGAATTCATTAGAATGATCAGATATGTGCATAAATCAAAAAAATGGGAGGAGCCACCAACTCCTCCTTTTTAGCGCTCATTCCGAAAGAACCTGAAGCGTCATCCCTAGAAAGATTTAGAACTATCTCTCTTTGTAATATTTCTTATAAAATCATGGCTAAAATTATTGCTAACAATCTGATTCCTTTTCTCAGATCTCTTATTCTTCCCAACCAAGGAGGATTTGTGGTTGGTAGGAAAATTTGGGATAACTTCATCCTAGTGCAAGAAGCAATTCACTCAAGTAATCTTCATGGGGAATCATATATGGAAATTAAATTGGATATGGAAAATGTGTTTGATAGAATAGAGCATGAATTCATTTTCAAAGTGATGTAGAAGTTTGGGTTCAATCAAGAGTTTTTATCCTGGATGGGCTCTTGTATTACTTCTCCTTGGATTGCTTCTCTTTTAAATGGGCGACCAACCCCCTTGTTTAGAGCTTCGATATGTCTAAGACATGGATGTCCTCTATCCCCACTCCTATATGTGATCATGAAAAAATATCTCATCTAGAGACTAGAATGGGAATGCACCAATGGAACAATCCCAGGAATCAAAATAGCTCAGGACGTAAAATGAATCAATCACTCGCAATTCGCGAATGATACGATCCTCTTGAGTGGAGCTTCAAAAATCATGGCAAGAAGAATCAATCAAGTTCTGGACATCTTTCTTTCTGCCTTGGGTGGGCTCTTGAATAAGGCCAAATGTCAAATCTATGTGTAGAATGTTTTAGCTATTAGCAGATTAGGTATTGCTCAAATCCTAGGTTTTTCCATTTCAAATGAATGCAAAACCTTTAAATACCTTGGTCTCCCTCTGTGTTTAAAATCGTTACCTGGGGAGTATTGGCACCTTAACCTCCAAAACTTCAGAGATAAGATGGAGTCCAGATGGCTCAACTTAGATGGGCGGGTGGTTTTGATAAAATCAGTTCTGTCCTCCCACCCACTCTTCCAGTTCTCTTCCCTCCTGGTGCCAAAGGGAGACTTGAAAGACATGGTCCAACTCATTCGCAAATTCATGTGGCAAGGGGGAAAGTCCAATTCTAAAAAATTTCATCTAGTTGTTACGAGGAAAATCTCTCTATGGCTAGGGTAAACCACAACAGACGGAAATGATTGCAGAAATCAACTCTATTCTCAAGTATGATATATAAACAAATATGCTAGAAATACAAGATAAAAGTCCTACCTCGTCCAGACGTTCGATGAATTCCATCGTTGAGCACTTGACCCAAAGCAATATACCTACAACTAGTCCTCAAAAACCAAGCAAAGTAAGAAAATGGTGATAATATATGATGTTAGCACATTCAATAGAATAATCCATTAATATACATAACAAATACGCCCATGGAATAATAATTCAAATATTTGCAAGATATCAATTGGATGGGAAAATAGTATTTCTATTAATATATGATCAATAGAAGTGAAAAAGTTACAGACTTCCGTGTCGACACGGTTCGGAACCGAGAAACTAAGTTCCTTCCAGTTGGGCCTCCACCACTTCAATCCTCCACTAAAGGCAAGCTCATAGAAGAGAGACAATGAAGTTCTCAATCAATAAGGGAAGAGCTTGGGGGATGAACATTGTGTTCAGACTTAAAGGACAAAGGGATGCAGACTCAATATGAAGTGAATAATTCCTCCAGAGTAACTTTTCTCTCAAAGTTGAATTCTTTCTCTTCTTTTCCATAGCTTGGAATTGGCCCATTTATAGCCTTCAAATGGAACTGAAGGGACAAGTCAGAATGTTTCCAGTATATGGAAGGCCAAGTATCATTGATCTCCTATTGTGACATGGAAACCCGACACCATTTTTCATTTTTGGGCACAAATCTCGATATACGCGGGTTGTAGTGGTGCAACCTATGTATGCACATGTTGTATAGTAGGCAAAGTGCGTACATGTAGAAAAAATGTATCTTTAGCTCTGGGATTTGCAAAAAGGGATGAAAAGTTTGCATAGGGAAATGGAAAAAGGCCTTTTGTGCAAGATTGCATAGGGTGAGGAAAATCTTGCTATAATAGATGCCCCCTAATGTGTGAGGTCAGAGGAGAATTTGCAATGGCCAAAATACATTATAAAAACCCAGAAGTGGAGTGATGGGGAACTAGTTGGAAGAACTAGTTGCTCATTACATTCTGCACTAACTTTGCATACATGGCTGCCAATTTGAATTACACTGCAGATCCATGTGAAAATATACCAAACAACTTTCTGTGGCCATGAATAGGCAAATACAAATGAGGTTACATGCCAAAGGATTTCATAGTCACGAGAAAGTCCCAATAGAACCAGTCTCAAAATCAATCTGAAGATATTTGTATACAATGGAGTACAATCTGATCTCCCACGATCACTGAAGTCATGTAGGTACTGGTCCAATGAAAAGGAAGCAACAACTCAGGAAAGTTGCGGCCACATACTAATGTCTTCAAGTCTTCTACACAATCCGCCAAAGGTGAAAGTCTACATCATGTGAATAAAGGAGTTGAGGTCAAACACAATGAGACATCGTTTGGTTACCATTCATTGAGGTATACCATTAAAAAATGCGAGACAACCTATCGATGATGAAAGTAGGTATCAAGGCACCGAGTACATTCTTACAAGTGTGAATAAAGGCGTCGGGGTTAAACACTTGAAGAATCCATTGATAAGGATACATTGATGTATTCCCAACTGTCGATGGCGAGAGAAACTGCCATTAATGACTGCAAGCCTCAAGGTACTCATAGGATTCTAGGTCTCGTTTCCAGAATAGATGAGCTGAAGTCGATGGAAGGAGACCTGCTAAAAGGAGAGAATTAAGGCATCTCTCATCATTCATCATGAGGTACAAAGCAAGAGCTTCATTATTTGGAGGAAATCAGACGAAGAACATGTTCACGAACCAATGACCCTGTGCGTCTTTCGCGTGTGCCAAGTGTAAGCAGTACATGAAAAAGACCCTTTGAATAGCATCCAATGAGGAAAACTACTGACAAAGGCGAGGAAACCACCAATAAGGATAATGGAATCCAAGTCATTGCATGAATACCAATGTGTGAATAGATGTCTTATCGTCGAAAACAAGGGAAACCACCCAGTCAATGACCAATGATGAAATGTCGATTGTTGGGTTCAAGGTTACCTACCAATGATGAAGTAGGACCAGGGTGTGTGATAGGACTACAACATCATGTGATTTTGAGACAAACTGAGGGTATGGCCGATATGCAAAGTCAAGAGTTCTGAGGAATGGACGACACAGGTTGATAGACATCCTTTGAACAAGAGCATGAGACATATGGAAGACTCCGACAACATAGACTCAATGATGAAACCATGAGATGTAGGAGGCATCAATGAAATTATTCATAGGGACTGGAAGAGTAACGAGTCGATGGAGAAAACTCTTTGTAATGAGCTCAACTTCTTAAGACCATGATAAACCCAAAATTATAGTGACGAATGGACTCAATAACTTTGTGCTCTGCTCAAAGGCGACACGACTACTACCAAAATAAGATAATACTCCCTTCCCGCCCATATTTTTTTGTTTTTTCATAGTCAAATGAATGCTATGATACAGAGGAGGAAACGAGTGTCGCAAGTAAGCAAAACTAGTTCCAGCGGTGGAACATACCTATGCTCAATGCAAGGAGATGCATGCAGGATATGGACACTCAGGAGAATGTTCCCTCCTGGGTATAGGGTGTCAAATTGCGAAGGATATAAACAAGGCTCTTTTTGGTTGAGGATGAAAAACTGTTGAGGCAAATGGTTTATAACGCAAAGTGAGAACCGACTATAGGCTCAATACTGCAAGCGAGGACATGAGATGCAATCACAACTTAATGTCAAAAAATTTCCTTTTCCATAAGCTTAGTCTACTTGGTTTGAAAAAGAGATAAAATTGTACCAAATAGACGTCCTTTCAAATCCAATTTACGAGTGTGAAAGAGACAAGTGCAGTCGGATATCTTTTCTTTTTTTTGAAAACGAGTCAGAAAAGAGCTTAAATCAAACTCGGTTGGGAGTCCTCTAGGTATAGGGAAGCATGTTTATGAATGAGAAATGAGGCTCGACATAAAGTCATGTATTATCTATAAGGGACTCCCGGTCCTACGAAAACAATCTTGGCATGGGCACCAAATGGAGCATAGGATCTAACTAGGGTACCCATGTTTGGTAAGTCTCTACCACTTGATAACGACACGTCTTATAACAGATGGAAGGTTTTGTGTCAAAACAAATGGGTTCGTAACTAAGGCATATGAGTGACAGTTATAGGACAATGCAAATGTGCATAGTGGAGTGGATACCTATCCTATATGCTGGGTAGTGAAAATACCTGCCAGTGGTTACGAACGGTCAACATAACATTGAAATATGCAAGAATCCCTGGTGAAAACTACAAAAACCAACTCAATCCATTGGTGTATTAGTCCATTAGGCGAAAAAATGATTCGATACTATTTAAAAGTGGGTAAAAACTGCTATAAATAGTAACAAAACCAAAATTTACTATGTCATTTTGACTTTTTACCCAAATAGTGAAAATTGGACCAAATTACCTCCGATCTTCAATTGGTGATTGTGGGAGTGTCGGGTGACAAAATTAGAGACTGTCTAGACTAGGTAATTCCTCTTCCCCTCTTCCTTTCTAGTGGATTAGATTTTTAAATTAGGTTTCAAAATTTGAGTAAATTAGGGAACAAATTGATTATTTCGGTGTATGCGGGATACCACTCATCGGGTCGCTTATACATGAGGTTATACATGACTGTGTAAAATACATGATGCATTTACTCAGCCCTATACGTGACTGTGAATGCTGCAACCCACACATAAGTCTATAAACAAGGTTTCCTATGGCTGCTAACTCAAAACTTGATTTTATCTTGTAGGATGGTGCTAGAATGGAGGGAAAGGGAACACAAGGAGGTAGATGTTTCTATGGAAAGAGATCCAGGGGCCCAAATGGCCTTGAAAATATGCGAGTTGTATAAATTTTAGGCACTCAAAGGGATGAGGGCCCAGGTGAGGTTGCTTGAGTTTCTTGTGGATTACTGGGATCCTGACAGTGAGAGATTCAACCTCGATGGGCAATCATTGAGGATTGAAGTCGAGGATATATAATTTTTGACTAGGTTATCGCGTTGGGGTGATGTGGTGAAACTGAAATCTCGGGGAGATGGGAGTGGTATGAAGATAAAGGAGTCCATAGATGGTCTCTCTGTAGCAGGGACCGACACGGTCGGGAGTCAACTCCCCATCCGAGCGATAAATAATGTCACCCTCAATATTGTTGTCCTCGTTTTGACCAGGATCATAGGATCGACTTCGTTGCACCAGGCATCGAGGCCGCTCATGTTCTATTATGTAGAGTGATTGAGACCCACGGTATACGATTGGTGTACCTCACTACTGGATAATATGAAGAGCTGGTTGATAGAGTGCAAACATGGTGACAAGAGGAACTTCGGGTTTGCCTCTATCTTGTGCAGCTTTTTCTTCGAGCAGGCAGGTTTGGGACCTAGAGTCGAGATCATTCTGAGAGGACCTCACGATCCAGCCATGGCACGATGGACTGAGGTAATGAGACAATAGGGGGGAGGTAGGGTTCCCACACCCTACAACGATGATTTATTTTACTGGTGGAGGTGAAAGGTCATTGCTCTAGATGACTACCCCTATGCATGGATCGACTTCAGAGGGGACCCTAACATGCCACTGCCACCAGGGACTGCCTACAGGGACATATGTATGTGAAATGTTTTTAAATATTTCAATTTTTTTGTATTTTTGTATATTAAAACAAAAATATTTTTGGATGATGCTTAAGTACTCACTAGACACTTGTGTGATGTAGACGTAGGTACACGATGGCCAGACAGGCTTCCACGACATCGTCAGAGGCACCGGGGAGATGAGACGACAGGAGGATAAGCAGAGAGAATCCTTCAAAACGTGAAGGGAAACTTGTTTCGTTTGACACATAGGATTCCGATGGTTCAAGTAGAGGATCTGTCAGAGGCCATGCAACGACAAGTGGTTGGTGTGCCCAGAGCTTGGGTGCAACTCTTTCGGCATCTCACAAATGCCGTAGTTTGTTATCATGACACACATCCGCCGCCACAAGCGTAGATGTCGTGGATATTGTATTATTGGTTGTATATGTGTATTGAGGGTATTGGCTCCAATTTTTGTACTATAAACACCATATTTTTTTAAATATATATAAAACAAGGATCTTCGGCTTTACTTATATTACAATGTGTACATTGATGAGATGGTTTTCTTTGCTTTAGTTATGTGACAAATTACAATCTAAATTGAAATTAGCATAAGCATCAGATACATAATTAGAACTCCTAGGTATGTGATAATAAGTATTAAAATCAAACTGTCATTCTAAAAGACGTACCCGTAGGAATCGTCGGAGTAAATTAGGATCATGCACATGGTAATTGTCATTCACCTGACATACTATTAACTGGGAATCCAGGCAAACCTCTAAAGAGAGAATACCATGAGAGATAGCATCACGCAAAAGTTCTATAACGACGCTATATTCAGCCACATTATTCGTGGATGGCCCTAGGCATACGCCACCTGAAGACACCAGTAGAAACTTACATGAGTAAACCACCCAAGCGGCAGAAGCCAAGTTATGTGTATGACATATGGCTCCGTCTGCAAATCCTAAGTAGACTGAAGACTCCGTTGACATCTACCAACCAAGGGAAAACTCGATAAGCAAGTTGAAGACGAAAAACAAAGGGAAAAGATATATACACTAAATTACATTAGTATATAAAGAGTTATGCCCAAGCTTGGGGATCAAGTGTAATATTTTTTCAAGTAGAGCCCATTCCTAGGCTTGGCCAACATATTCCCTTCATAATATTCTAACTCATAGGCTCCTTTTTCTAAGACACGTCGCACAATATAGGGACCATGCCACATGGGTTTAAACTTGCTTGCCCCCAACGGTTCTTTATCTTGATCATATAAAAGGGCCAAGTCACCCTCAACGTACAACTGAGGATAGACAGACTTATCATACTGGACCTTGACACATCTTTTATTCACCTCGATAGTCGTAGAGGCATCGAGACGCAGCTCATCAAAACTCTCTAGGTGTACAAGGCATCACTCGAGATCACAAGTATTAGGGAGGAGCATGACTGCCAACTTAAGAGACAAGATTTTGCATTCAATAGGTAATATAGACTCCACACCGTGTACTAACTGGAAAGGGGAAAATCCGGTGGCAGTCTTGACCGAGGTTCGGTATGCCCATAGTGAGGGATATAGAATAATATGCCAGTCAGATTTACTCTGGTTGACGGTTTTATGCAAAATGGTCTTGAGAGACTTGTTGACATCCACTACCTGTCCATTTTCTTGAGGGTAGTAAGGGGAAGAATGAACATGCTTAAACCCCAACTTGGATGCTAGTTCTTCCATCATTTCATTCTGAAAGTAATTGCCATGATCATTGACAATCTCACTCGGGATACTGAACCAGGGGATAATTTGATTGAATACGAAGAAGGTGAAATTATTTCCGTTAGACTTAACTGTAGGCATGGCTTCGTCCCACTTAGTAAAGTAGTCTATGGCCACGATAATGTGTTGATTCTCCCCAGCCGAAGTTGGGTTGCAATCCACAAAATCCACCCCCCACTTGGTGAAGGGACCAATGGTAATGACTGGGTGAAGAGGGGTTGGATGCGAGTGCATTTTCCGAGTGAACACTTGGCAGGGGTGACACTTCTTAACCGCTTCAACACAATCTTTAAAGATATATGACCAAAAATAACTGACTCGTAAAATTTTCTTTGTTGTCGCAAGCCCGAATAAATGACCACCACAAGCCCCACTGTGGCAGTCATTTAGAACTGACTCGACTTCCTCGTGAGTTAAACAATGACGCATGATATTGTCTATTCCTTGGCGATAAAAAGTGTCGCCGACGATAGTGTAATTCTTAGCTTGGTATCGTACATGTTGTCGGTCATCTCGCGAGAGATGTTGAGGGAAATTCAAAGTTTGAAGATAGAGAGCGATGTCTCCATACCAGGGGTCGAACGACGAGACAATAAAAATGTGTTCGTTCACAAATGAATCAACATGGATAACATCATCATCTAATCGTGGGAAGTCAGATATTAACTCTGCAAAGACTAGTGAATTCTTGGATTTTGCAGAAGCAAAATCGAGATCACATTCTTGTAAAATGACAATCCATTTATTATATTTTCTCCCTATGATACGTGTTGGGCTACAATTTTTTAATATTTCCCTCCATACAATACACTCATCATTACACCTTCTCCCCGCATTTCGTCAATAATATATCGCTAATTAAACCATAAACCTCCATTATCTCTTGTTATTCATCCTATGTGGTTAATACATAATTTTCCATATTTTTAGTTATTAAAAGGATGACTATACAATATTTTTGTTGATGATGGTTTAATCCTATGTTTTTATGTCCAAGCAACATGTTCAGTACTGTTCAGGTTCTGGTATATGCATTATCCATGTTCCGGTACCTGTACTGTTCCTGTTCTGGTACTTGCATTGTAGGTCATCCGACACTCCATGTCATCCAGTACCAGCTCGTTCGATACCAATACTGCGCTCATCCGATATTCCATGTCATTCAGTACCAGCTCGTCCGGTACCAATACTGTGCTCATCCAGTACTCCAATTCATCCGGTATTGGAAGGTTCTACAGTCAACCGGTACCTGCAAAGTCATCTGGTACCCATACTCCATGTCATCTGGTACCCACACTCCATGTCATCCAGTACTCAGTTCGTCCAGTACCAATACTGCGCTCATCCGATACTCCAAGTCATCCGATACCAGAAGGTTATACAGTCATCCAATACCCACACTCCATGTCATCCGGTACTCACGATCCATATAATACGATACTCACAATTCAACACATCCAGTACTAGAATGTTCCAGAAACCATCCGGTACCAGAATGCTCTAGGTCATTCGGTACCAACATCAACAACAATAAGGTACTAGAAATAATTCAAAATTTTGGAAAGATTCTAGAGAAAAATCGGGGACATGGGTTTTGTCCAAAGCGACGTTTACATGCGGACAAGTGTGGAATACTTCACCCATATCACACGTGTGGACCTCCATCTTAGGGGAATGATTATGCAAAAATTAGCAAAAATCTCAAACTGCCAACTTGCGCCTCGATTTCCATGCAGATGGCATCAGATCCAGAAATTCTAAGATATGGGTTTTGTCTAAAATATGAAAATTTGAGTAATTCAAGGGCAGTTTTTCAAAATGCGGATTAGGTTGGAATATATGGGTGGATCCCTAACTCGAATCTGCCTAAATTGCAGTAAAACCCATATTTTTGAAGATTTGTCCTAAAAATGTAAAAATTGATTTCAGAGTTTAGGGATTCGGTTTCATCCATTCCTCCATGGATTTTTCATGTATAAATAAGTCTCATAGGGATATGAGAAAGAGTCATTAGTTTCAAGAAGATTTTGTAAATGAGAGATTTATTCTTGTGAGAAGGCTTTGAGTTGCTAGCCATGTAAAAACAGAGTTTTTTGATCTCAATGAAGAATTGATTGTTGCTACAACATTGGACACCATCTCCATCTGATCTGAGTCTTTTTAGCAACACTAACCTCCTGGGAAGGGCCCCTCAGAGTGGTAAGTGTTTCTATATTTTATTTTCTTTGTATATTAGCATTACATTTAGTTTATTTTCTTCTTGCATTATTGTTTAGTTTGAAAGTCATATATTGTGTTTTTTCATTATGCAATTCGTTTGTATTCTGCAAATTGGTTCGTAATAGATAAAACTCAAATCAACACCCTCTCACTCAAGGCATTGGTACATTGCATTTGATTTAGTTCAATCTCTTTCTATACGCTTTCAATTTATGAGTTTTCATGCCACTCTATCTCTAAATTTAATGACTACTTGACCAACAATGCAATTGCTTCACACATCACCTTAATTTTGTCTTTTGTTATCTGATCACTCTACTACTTCTTTGTTGCTAAAATTTCTACAAAGATACACTTTCCAAATAGCTCTCAAAATCCCTCTAATCACTTTCATAAACCCACACATTCCCACATTCAATCCTCATAAAGGGTACTTTGTTTCTGGTATCTCTTTTTCAACCGACACATTCTTTTAAACCAAAGATCTTCATGCCTATTCCATTATCTACACATCTACCATTGAATTCCCTTTTTAATTTCTTTCCTTCATTGATCAAATTTCCCTTTCAAATATACATCTCAATCCATTCATTACACCTTCCTTTCAGCTGTGTCAAAACATATTAAAACAGAGCTTTAGTATTTGTTTGAACATTTGCATTCACATGTATACATTAAAACACAAAAACATGTATTTTAAAGTGCATTTATTATTCACAAATCTATGTGTGTTTCGCTTCTTATTATTCTTACTATAAAACACCTTTCCACTCATTTCTTATATCCTTCATGATTTGATATCACTCCTTGCTTGGTCGAATGCTCTCAAGCGCCATAACTAAATGAACATCAATCCAAGATTCCACTTTGTATTTCTGCATTACCTTTCTTTCCCATTCATTTTCATTTCTTTCCTTGCTTTCTCATTGTGATCGATGCATTTGATTGAGGACAAAGTTTGAGTTTAGATCTCATTTCCTTTTACCTAGTTTTTAGCCATTTGATTATCTTTTTAATCACTACTGGAATCCATTGAAGGATAAGAAACTTAAGTAAGATACTCACGATAAATCACACGAACATCACCACGAGTGCATGAAAGACTGTGATCTAAGCCTTTATAGCACTAAGTTATTCATGTGTCCCAGTGATGAATCCTTAGTGTTAATTTCCTACAATGTGGGTTTGAAGATTGTTTTGCCGTCTTTAGATTAGGCTAGACTAGGCTTTGATCCTGTGTTTCCTGTGCCTGCACCTCAAAACTTTCGAGCCCCGGTTGATAATTAAATGTGGGAATTAATAGTGCATATATTTAGCCCAACATTGTGGCGTCGTTGTCGAGGAGGTGCTAAAGGGATTAGAGCATAGGTAGGTTGTTTTTATTTCTCCAAAACCTTGAATGTTCCTTTCATGCATGTGTGTTTCTTTTCATGCAAGTGTGTTTATTTTCATGTAAGTGTGGAGTTATTTTAAGGACGACCTAAGGGTGGAGAGAAGACGATAAGACGTGAGGGAAGAGCCCACACGTCCACTTTAGTGGGGTTACTCCAAAGTTAGGTTGTCCTATTCCTTTCAGTAGTTAGAATTTGTGTTTTATTGGCATTAGCCATTTTTTTATATATATGAGAAGAGAAGCTAACTTGTGTGAACAAATAACTTGGTGACAACAGGGTCCTAGTAGCACAATGGCACTTCGAGTATATAATTGGTTTGCTTACATTTGCTTTTAGTTTTCTTCTTTTTATTTCTTTAGGGTTTTAAAAAAAAAACGTTTTTGGGCACTGTAAGAACCCCCCTCTACACTAATCCATGTGTGAAACAAGACCTATCAACCAACAAGAAGAACTCAAAGATGATCAAGAGTTTGCAAGAAATTTCTCAAATCCTAGTAGCAGTTGGGATCCCTGCTTCTCAGGAAGAACAAATCTTGACAATACTCAAGAACCTATCTGCCTCTCCGGAAGTGATAGAAGAAGAAGAGTTCCATGAGCTACATCCACAAGAAGATCTAAAATACTTTTGTAATCACCCTTTCCAACCTATAGAGGAGACCGAAGAATCATGGACCACATTCGATGGAGAGCCACCATTAGAACCTGAGATCGAGGAGTTTTTGATATGCCTTTCTGAAGATCCCTCATGCACTAATGAGATTAGTCATTTGAAAGAATATGATCCACAAGGAATGATAGAGGGAGACATGCAGAGTATTCTAAACAAACAAGTGAACCAAGAACATCATGACTATATTGAACATTGGTTCCAGACGACAACCAGATTGAACCACCACTCTCTTCTTCAACAACTCTTCACATCATCACCAAAGCAACTGGTTCTTCGTACTCTGGTATACATTAAAGGTTATCTTTCAAACCCAAGTATGAATGTATTTCTACACCTGTTACGCACATGGTTACATTGGAAATATTCTTACACGTGAAATTTATTTTTTTGTTCTTAGATAGGATAGAGTAAAAGTTGCATGTTAGTTAACCTAGTTCTAAATAAATGCAACATCTTTTCATGTTTCTTTTCGAATAAATGAAATGAGATGAAGATAATATTGGTGATCTAATATAAAAAAACAAAAACAACTTAAGATGTTTCTTATTCTTATTACATACAGATTTCTGACTATTAATAATAACAGTTGATCATAAGCCTAATATTTAAAATATTATGGGGAGTTACAAAATCTTTAAGGTCTGCATAATGATGCCCATAGGTAACTTGTACATCCTAGTTTCATATGAGAACTTGTTATTCAAGCATTCTTATCAAATAGTAGCAAGAGAGTGAATGAAACTTCTACTTGTGAGGGAACACAATCTTATATGGAGAAGATGAACTTGGGGAATAGAGGCACATTTAGGTCATTCTCTCATGGCCTCATCCACCACACATTAAGTAAGTTTTACCATGATATGTCTTTTGACTAATCTCGATACATAAGTCTATTTTTCATACGAACAATATTTTATGGGCAATCTATAAAATATCTTCCAACTCAATACCATCCCATCCTATAAAAAGGTTTTCAAAGATGCTTCCCCATTCACCCATGCAAAAGCAATCTATAAATTTTATCTTAAGGGTAAACATTGGGACAAGAGCCTTTGATGGAAAATGGGTGTAAGAGGTTAACCCATCGGGATATTGAACAGGTCTTCTGGCAGCGGGTACTGACATGTGGTATAACTAGGAAAACCCATCAGGGTACTGAATAGGCTCGTGGGCAATGGGGCATTCTTCTTGGGAAGGATATTTCTTAGATGTCACAACTACCCCATCAGAGTACTGAACATGCTTGCTAGCAATGGGTTCTGATTTTGATGTCTTTCATTATGCCTAATCTATATTTGTCCGTATTAACAATATACTTGTGTAAATATTTAAGAAGAATCATGCATGGTTGAACAAAAAGATAATGAACCTCATCTAATTGACATTTGAGAATGTTTGTAAGATGGTCTTAAGACCCCGTCATCCATACCCAGGATGTCATTGTCCTAGAGGTGGTACCCATAAGTGTAGGATTCTAATAAACTCAAATGTGAAATTTATCAATATCACTTGAATGACGGAAATTCTCTAAGAAATTAAATAGGGATGACTGGTTTCCTATCGGTTTCTCATTTATTAAATACCACTTATCTCCTCATGTTTTCTTGTTCAAGGATGAGAGGAAAAATCCCCCATCATAATTACTATGGTTTCTTGAGCATTCAACTCTTAATGATTGATGAAATCATATGTAATAAGTAATTTAGGAATTTTCTTTATGCTTGTAATATTTTAAAATAAATTCCATTTCCAAATTTACAAGCATGAATAAAGTTTAATTTTTGGTTGTTTCTTTAAGCATGACATCAATGTGTATTTATTCTCTCATAATAACAGTATTGGTTTAAGTTCTTTTAGATTTTTTTGTTCCGGTAATGCTGGTATAGGAACCAGTAGGTTCCTGTACCAACAATACACAAATTTAAATCTTTTTCGAGGGTAATTTTTGTAGGATATTTTCAGAAGCTCTCAGCTCTAGCATACTTCATTTCTCTCCTTCAGTCAACATGCATCGGTTGCACATAGTCCTCTTTCATCTTGCAACAATTTTGTATGCTAATAAGAGTTTGCATGAGGGCATGCAAAACAACAGGCATGGGGGAGAGAGAGACATAAGGAATTGCAGTAGATAAACATTCATCAACGCTCTCTCCTAGATATCCTTCAGTTCTCAGCCTTGCTCCACTTCATCTTCAAATTTCAGCAGTCTACATCATGATTCTGCAAACATTTCATCATGTTCTGCTAGTTTCCACTTCAACATGCATTATAATTCAAAGCAGGGGTAACTTGATGTAAAACTGGTACAAATATTTTTAATTTACTAATAACTTGGAAAACATGATGCATAACCAATATTACCCACTCCACACTCCACTATGCATTATCACAACTACTCAGTAAACCCTCCATCTTCGCTCCACTTGTCATAATGAACAATATACTCTGATGATAAGACCAAGTAATGAAAAGGAATATGTGGTATACAAATACAAAACAAGATCTATAGTGTCTTCTCTTTGTACATCATAAAGCATTCTTAAACCATCTCAAAGAGGATGAAATCATTGTTTCTTATCCAAACAAAGAACCACAAAGTAAATATTGTTCTTAAAATTGATGTAAGATACATAGAATAAAGGAGTCCAAGTTCATAAGACCACCATCACCATCATTTTATAAACCATTCTCCACATGCACACCATTCACCATCACTCTGATACCCCATCCACTACTTTTCCTCCATTTTTATGATAATTTTGTTTTTTTGTTCCGTGATAGTTTCCAAAGTGTCATTCCACAAGAACTAACACCTACACAAAAGAAACAATGTCACATAAATCTACAAGTAGAGTATCATAAGTTCTTCACCTTGTTTGCATGAGGACATGCAAATCCTTGGGTTTGGGGGTGTATTGGGCTCCAGTTTTGTCATCTTTTCCGCCATACAAATACACTCATCATTACACCTTCTCCCTGCATTTAGTCAATAATATATCACTAATTACACCATAAACCTCCATTATCTCTTGTTATTCATCCTATGTGGTTAATACATAATTTTCCATATTTTTAGTGATTAAAAGGATGATTATACAATATTTTTGTCGATGATGGTTTAATTATATGTTTCTATGTCCAAGCAACATGTTCTGTACTGTTTAGGTTCTGGTATATGCACTATCCATGTTCTGGTATCTGTATTGTTATTGTTTCGGTACCTGCATTGTAGGTCATCCGACACTCCATGTCATCCAGTACCAATTCATTCAGTACCAATATTGTGCTCATCTGGTACTCCATGTCATCCAGTACTAGCTCGTCCGGTACCAATACTGTGCTCATCTGGTACTCCAAGTCATCAAGTACCAGAAGGTTCTATAGTCAACCGGTACCTGCACAGTCATCTGGTACCCATACTCCATGTCATCCATTACCCACACTCCATGTCATCCAATAATCAATTCATCCGGTACCAATACTGCGCTCATTTGGTACTCCAAGTCATCCGATACCAGAAGGTTCTACAGTCATCTGGTACTCACACTCCATGTCATTTGTTACCCACACTCCATGTCATCTGGTACTCATGCTCCATATAATCTGGTACTTGCAATTCAACACATCCAGTACTAGAATGTTCCAGAAACCATCTGGTACTAGAATGCTCCAAGTCATCCCGTACCAGCATGAACAATAGTCTGATACTAGAAATAATTCGAAATTTTGGAAAGCTTCTAGAGGAAAATCGGGGACATGGGTTTTTTCCAGAGAGACGTTTACATGCAGACATGTGTGGCATAATTCACCCAGATCACATGTGTGGACCTCCAGCTCAGGCGAAATGATTATGCAAAAATTAGCAAAAATCTCAAACTGCCAACTTGCGCCTCGATTTTGGTGCAAATGGCATTAGATCCAGAAATTCTAAGATATGGGTTTTTTTCTAAAATATGCCAAATTGAATATAACGTGGGTAGGTTTTCAAAATGAGAATTAGGTTGGAAGATATGGGTGGATCCCTAACTCGAATCTACCCAAATTGCAGTAAGACCCAGATTTTTGAAGATTTGTCCTAAAAATGTAAAAATTGATTTCAGAGTTTAGGGATTCGGTTTCATCCATTCCTCCATGGATTTTTCATGTATAAATAAGCCTCATATTTATGTGAGAAAGAGTCATTAGTTTCATGAAGATTTTGTAAATGAGAGATTTATTCTTGTGAGAAGGCTTTGAGTTGCTAGCCATGTAAAAGTAGAGTTTTTTTTATCTCAATGAAGAATTGATTGTTGTTGCAACATTGGACACCATCTCCATCTGATATGGGTCTTTTTAGCAACACTAACCTCCTGGGAAGGGCCCCTCAGAGTGGTAAGTGTTGCTATATTTTATTTTCTTTGTATGTTAGCATTACATTTAGTTTCTTTTCTTCTTTCATTATTGTTTAGTTTGAAAGTAATATATTGTGTGTTTTCATTCTGCAATTAGTTTGTATTCTGCAAATTGATTCGTAATAGATAAAACTCAAATCAACACCCTCTCACTCAAGGCATTGGTACGTTGCATTTGATTTAGTTCAATCTCTTTCTATATGCTTTCAATTTATGAGTTTTCATGCTACTTTGTCTCTGAATTTGATGACTACTTGACCAATAGTTCAATTGCTTCACACATCACCTTAATTTTGTCTTTTCTTACATGATCACTCTACTACTTCTTTGTTGCTAAAATTTCTACAAAGATACACTTTCCAAATAAATCTCAAACTATCTCTAATCGCTTTCATAAACCCACACATTCCCACATTCAATCCTCATAAAGAGTACTCTGTTTTCAGTATCTCTTTTTCAGTTAGCGCATTCTTTTAAACCAAAGATCTTCATGCCTATTCCATTATCTACACATTTACCATTGAATTCCCTTTTTAATTGCTTTCCTTCATTGATCAAATTTCCCTTTCAAATATACATCCCAATCCATTCAAAACACCTTCCTTTCAGCTGTTTCAAAACATATTAAAAAAGAGCTTTAGTATTTGTTTGAACATTTGCATTCACATGTATACACTAAAACACAAAAACATATATTTTAAAGTGCATTTATTATTCACAAATCTAAGTGTGTTTCACTTCTTAATATTATTACTATAAAACACCTTTCCACTCACTTCTTATATCCTTCATGATTTGATATCACTCCTTGCTTGGTCGAATGCTCTCAAGCACCATAACTAAATGAACATCAATCCAACATTCCACTTCTTTCCACTTTGTATTTCTGCATTACCATTCTTTCCCATTCATTTTCATTGATTTTCTTTCTTGCTCATTGTGATCGATGCATTTGATTGAGGATAAAGTTTGAGTTTAGATCTCATTTCCGATGCAACCATAAACACAGATATACAGTAATACACGATTTCTATTAATCAGAGAAATTTACAGAGACTGTAAAAATACAGAGTGAAAGACTCGCTAGAATGGTGGCAGCTTATCTCTGAGAAGAGATGTGACGGCTACTCGCATTCGCAAGAAGATGATTACAATGAGGCTCTGAAGGCCCTTTTACAATAAACGGGAATGCCAAAAGTCCTAGACATCCAAAAACCTAACCCTAGGAGATGAAGTGCCAAACGTCATGTGGGCCCCGTTTGGGTAAGTTAGTACATCAACTTCCTGGGGCCGTAACTTTTGCATACGATCTTTGTTTTAGGCGTATGATAGCTCGTTGGAAAGGTATTTTCAAGGAGATTCATTTTGGGGGCTCAATCTTTCCTTTGGCTATCATTGAGAACCTAGATCTCGAAAAACCTTCATTTAGGCCCTCAAAATGGCCCCAGAAGTTAAA
>ML780740.1:1851257-1902149 GCA_009831015.1 Picea engelmannii
AAGATGATTACAATGAGGCTCTGAAGGCCCTTTTACAATAAACGGGAATGCCAAAATTCCTAGACATCCAAAAACCTAACCCTAGGAGATGAAGCGCCAAAAGTCATGTGGGCCCCGTTTGGGTAAGTTAGTACATCAACTTCTCGGGGCCGTAACTTTTGCATATGATCTCCGTTTTAGGCATATGATAGCTCATTGGAAAGGTATCGTTGAGGAGATTCATTTTGGGGGATCAATTATTACTTTGGATATATTTTAGAACCTCGATCTCGAAAAACCTTCATTTAGGCCCTCAAAATGGCCCCAGAAGTTAAAACCTGCTAAAAATAGTAAATTGCCAAAATTGCCAGAAAGTTGTTTTGAGCCAGTTGGAAAAGGTGGGTGGCCACCGATGTCCACCTGGATGATTTCCTTTTACCTAGTTTTTATCCATTTGATTATCTTTTTAATCACTACTGGAATCCATTGAAGGATAGGAAACTTAAGTAAGATACTCTCGATAAATCACACAAACATCACCCTGAGTGCATGAAACACTGTGATCTAAGACTTTATAGCACTAAGTTATTCCTGTGTCCCAGTGATGAATCCTTAGTGTTAATTTCCTACAATGTGGGTTTGAAGATTGTTGGCTAGACTAGGCTTTGATCCTGCATTTTCTGTGCCTGCACCTCGAAGCTTACGAGCCCCGGTTGATAATTAAATGTGGGAATTAATAGTGCATATATTTAGCCCAACAATACGCCTGGTAAGGACATATTGAAATGGATTGACATCGACAACCACACTAGTCTTGCAAAGAAATATGTAATGGCGTAAACGTTGGACTGTGGGAATGGCAGCCAAATCTAGCTTTTCAACGTGAAAATAATTTAGCTCCAGACCGACTAAGTTTCGACTAAGATAGTAGATGACGGGCTCACAGAGCTCATCATCCTCTTGAACAAAAACCATACCAATCGTCTCTTCGGATGCGAAGACATAAAGAAAGTAATCCCTACTGTAGTTAGGAGACTTCAACAGAGGCGTCGATACCAAGGCTTTCTCCAAAGAATAAAAGGACTCATGGGCTCACTCATCTCAGATAAAAGGGGTGTCCTTATTCAACAGATGCATGAAACCCTTAGTGATATTGACATAGTTTACTATATATCGACATAAAAAGTTAGCTTTCCTCTATAAACCTTGAAGTTGTCAAATAGTGCACAGGGGAGGCAACCAAAGTATTACCTCAACCTTTAATTGATCTACCATGATCCCAGTCTCAGAAACTAGAAATCCCAAAAGACGACCAGACCTAACGCAAAAGATGCACTTATGAGGGTTCAATCAGATTCTATAATAACGAAATCTTTCAAAAACTAGTTGAAGGTGCTTAGAGTGATCCACTCTCTTATGAGAGTGAGCAGCAATATCATCAAGATAAGCTTCGACTATATTCTTAAGATCATGGAATGTGAAGGTCATAGCACATTGGAAGGTTGCTCCGACGTTTTTAAGGCTGAAATGCATATTCTGGTATGTGAAAGTACCCCAAGGACAAATAAATTACGTCTTGTGTTGATCCTTGTGTTTAATTTGAATTTGGTTATACCCTGAAAATTCGTCCATGAAAGAAAATACTTCGCTTCCCGCACACTCGTCAAGAAACTCGATTAAAGGTGTCGAGAAGTTTTCTTTAGGACAGACCTTGTTCAGGTCATGAAAGTCCATGCATACGCAGATGGTTCCTTGCTTCTTATTCATGAAATGGGATTGGATACCCATTCGGTCAAGGGAACCGGGTAGATATAGCCAACATTAAGTAGCTTTTGTATCTCTACCTTAATAGCAGGGGCCTTCCAAGGATTGAAAGCTCTAAGACATTGTCGAACATGTTTAGCATCCGGATAAGTTCTAATCTCATGCTCGACAATATGAGGGTTGATTCTTGGCATCTCTTCATATGACCAAGAAAATACATCTCAAAATTCCTTGAAGAGTTCGGTGTAGATCAGGATTTCTTCTGGTGAACAATCTGCATCGATATATACATTTTCAATCTTGCCAGGGGTACGATAGATGTCGATCGTGAAGGTAGGAGAGATAATCTCCATAAATTTCATGTGTATCAAGTGGAACTACGGCGTGACCAACTATCTCGCTCAAAGTAGATCGAAAATCGTCTTGTTCGATTTTAGCAAGCTCTAGGAAAAAATAAGAGAGATGATGCATATCATCCCAAGGTTTTTCAGAACCAGTCATGGCTTCGATGATGGATTCATCCAAGGGAAAAGTCTCATTGAGGCAGTCATGTGAACAAGACAACGAAGTGGCCCACACGGGCTTAAGAACAGGATCCTCCTCGTCTGTCGGCGAGGTAATAGGATCAGGATCGAAAGAAGATTCAAGAACAACTTGATACGTAATCTCCATTGTCGATAGTGGCATGGCCATTCCAGCATACAACTAAACTTCACAATACGAAGTCGAGGAAGGTAGGGTCCAAGGATTGTTAAAATAGGAAGTGCGGAAAGGAACAAACCTCTCTGACGAAACAAGCCTACTGTACATGGCGTAAACATGGTGAATCGGTGCCATGAAGTCGAAGGTACCCATAAGGGATGAATACATTCTGACACCGATATTCTCAGTTTCCTGCTGAGAATTGTTGACCATAGGGATCGACGGTCCAACTGATGCATTGGGGCTAGCATACAAAAAGGATAACTAGTCGATTGTCATGATCTTTCCATCACGAGGAAAACAAAGAGTACGTAATACGGACGATACGACAACAATCATGGCGTAGATCAAATTGCGTCCTAGTAAAAAGTTATAATCGAGAGACACATCAACTAGCTCAACAACCACCTCTACCGTATTCCCACCTAACTGGACCAGAAAGGAAAGAAGAATACTGTGAGGGTGGAAGGAATGACCGTCAAAATCAGTCAACATGGTCGATGATTGAGAAAGTGTCGGAGAGCCGAGAGATTTCCAACAGATCAGGGAAATCACACATGTAGCAGCACCTTCATCAACAACCACACGTTTGATGGTATACTTTGAGTACCCCACGTGGATTTGGAATTCCACATGGTAAGGCAAGTGAGGCTTCACATCTGTGACATCAAACTTGATAACTTTCTATCCACTAGGGTCTAGAGCTCCTAACACAGATAGCAAGGCATTCCTCTATGAAGGACACGTATGGAGTACCTCCAGAGCCGACATCACACAAGGGGTTTGACCCAGGTCCTCAACAATAGAGTAATTCTTCGTGGCTCTAGATTTTGGATTGTGGGTAGAGCGCTTGAGTACTCCATTTGGAATACGAGGCAGTGGCTCTGGTTTTTTGATCTGTAAAGTTGTCTCCAGAGGAGGAGGAGGAGGAGATTCTAAATTAGGTACAAACTGTGAAGAACGGTAATCGCGAGAATGGGTGGCTACATTAACTCGAGAATTGACCATATTGATACAAAAATGGTCACCATATTTTGATGGTGGTTTTTGACTCCCACCGGCCAAATTTCTGGAATTTGAGGAGCTCGAGGCCATGTGCTGGTTATGTGGGAAAGGGTTCGTCAGCACAACGGGTGGTAGAGATAAGAGCCTCGCAGATTGCGCAAGTTTGGGACATAAATGAGTAATATGATCGTCTGTACAAAGATTATAGGGAAATTTCACCTTACGTCTTTCTTTCTCACCCTTTCTAGCATTATTATTCGTCTTCTCATTATCACCATTGTCCTTGGGTTTATTATTATTTTTCCCACCCTTACAATTATTATTACGTCAATTCTTCTTATTCCCACCTGTTTGTTGGTTACCATTTGGGATGGTTGACGATTGCACATAATGTACATCCACCGACTGAGTGGGATTGTAATACACAGACGAAGCTAGCCCTCCTGCAGACTGGTTTAGAAAAAACTCTTTCAAATGGCTTCTAACCGAGTCTACGGATTTCACATTGGCGGAGCCTACAATGCCATCAACATGAGATCCGAGATTTTTCCTAGGGTCATAGGTTGACCTTGGTTCATCTAGAAGAATGTGGTATAACATCCCAGACTAAGCATATATAAGATCTAATTGCTAGGCTTTGAATATTTCTTCTTCCTCAGTTGTAATCCTAGATGTAGCAACATCCTTCAAGATAGGAGGTTGCAAAGACTGAAGGAACCATTATAAAAGAAAGGTTGGGGTTATGGAGGTCTTAATCAACCTCTTCTGTCTACGCCACTCCTAGATGTGATCTGAGATATGAGTGGCAGTGTCCTAGCGTAAAGTCGACAGAAGTTCTAGGCCAGCGTCGTAGCGAACTGACAATTGGAAGTGGTTAAGGAAGACAAGAACCATATGAATAAAGGTCCCATATGCCCCCTAGTTAGCTCGATATACCATTTCACAACAACTCCAATGAGGGTGCATTGAAATAATCTTAATCGAATGGAATCGTCATTAAGGGAATTCGAAGAGCACCATAGGTGAAAGGTGGTGACGTGATCACGGGGATCCTCACCATTCTTACCTTCGAATTTCAGAATGTATGAAGGAAGCTTAGTGGGGACGAGGGTCCATGTAGGATCATGACACACAGGGTATTTCATCAACTTAGACAAGTCTGGTAGATTAAGCGTGGCCAGAAAAAGGAGACGAGGTTGCAACATCTGGCCCCAAGCTCTCTGGAAAGATTGTGTTTCAGGAACTAAAACCCATACAGGGTTCTGGTAAGCACCATGGCCATGTACAGGATTGTAAGACCCTCCTCCAGGATGATTCATAAGAGGTTGGTTGGGCATCACTCCAGTAGGAATGTTCTAATGGGAGTTATAAAAATTACCCCCAGTCAGAGTGGCTCCGGGTTGGGGGTTGCCCAAGGTGTGAAACCGAACTCCCCTGAGTGTGAATGCGGAGGATAGAGGTGGATTCTTCATGCCAAATGTGTTGGTCGGAATTGGCACTGAGGAGGTGAGGGTATAGGACGGAACTTGAGCAGAAGATTTTCCACCAGGTTGGTTGTTCCACCCAGAAGCAAGAGGATTAGACCTGGGGTTAAAATAAGGAATGCCTCCCTTAGTAGGAGTCATTTGAGGGATATGGGATCCACCAAATGAGAATGTAGTATAGGGAGGGGTTATGCCCCCAAATCCAATGCTAGAATTAGGGCCAGCAACTGGGATGGAGTTTGAAAAATGCAAAGTAAAATTCAGCATACCACAGGGAAAAGGACTAGAGGCCATAGGGATGGCATGAACATTATAGCTCGGTGAGTGACCAAGAAACTCAAATGGGTTCGTGGAGATAGGTTGAGCATTTACTGTAGGAGGGGCAACAATGATGATATGTGCCTCTGGCCCTACAATCATTGTGGTTGTAGGAGTTGAAGGGGTTCCATTAACTATATTAGATGTGGGAGTTGAAGGGCTCCCAGTATTCTGAAGACTCGGTTTAGTACTCATCCTTGTAAAATCACAAGTCTGAAGAGTGGAGGTGTGTGTACCACATCTAATAATTGTACGCCTTTTAGAAGGCAAAGACTCGAAATCTAGTGGTAACTGTAACAAGCAACGGGACCGGTGGGGAGGCTGGTTCGACTCCACGATGACTTAAGACTCGAGATACAAAAATAAATCCTAAGGCCAACTAGTAATCAAAGAGCACACCAAAAATCAAACGACCAATATGCACACAAATGAGATAAAGTGGATGAAAGGGGCCTCCCTCCCTAAAGAAGGTATGTCTCACCCAAGAGGGGCCTGAGACTCCCTGCTAAAGATCGGAGGTAACAAAATCAGTTATAAGGGCCTTTGTGGGCTTAACAAATAGTCGTTCAGATCCCCCCGGAGAGGTAATCCTCCATAAAGGTTGTGTGTTGTCCGACCCTTATCTGACCCAGGGTACCTGTAGAATAACCCCATGCAAGTAACCTATGTGGCACCTAAGTCAAGAAAATAAGAAACCAATGTATAACTGATGCACAGGCAAGCAGTTATAAGTTAGGTCCACTGTATGGGCAGGGTAGCAAAGCCCAAAACCTTGAAATCATCGCCTCTCACGGAGGTAAGGGAACTAGCAAGATCCCCAGATACGAATAGATCCCCATAAATATCTCAGACGCTAAGAAGGTATTGGGGGGATATCCCTTCAACCGACCTTGCACAACCTCGTGATTAACTCTGGTGTAAGCAGAGCCTCCTGATATTACCAAATATACAATGGATTTCTCCACTCCCTTAGTCAGACACATATGTTGATTTAATAGCCTTGGAGAAGTTTACTCACAAAATCCTATTCCAAGGCACTAAATCCTAAGCTAGTTTATGCACCCTAGAAAATAAAATTGTTACTAATCAATTTTAAATTATAGCATTAATTTTAATGGGCGTGCTTACCCAAAAAGGTACGGTGATGAAACTCATGATGTTATGACTCAGCAAGTAAAGTAAATATGAATACAATGAAAAGTCCTAACTTCAATTTTCAATGAATAATAGGCTTCTTAAAACAAATGCAACTTTCAATTTCAACTCTGCAATTCCAAATAAAAAAACAATATTTCTTTACATGCACTAAGATAAATGATGAAGACTCAAAAGATCAAAATTCCAAGCAATGCAAAATGCCTAATATATTTGTATTTTCAATATAATGAAAATGAAAATTCATGGACTGAACATCAGCTTGATATATAGACTCTACTGTGCATAGAAAGAGACAACTCAAGTAGGATACCAAGGAGCACAACACCCATCCCAATGTACAAGGACAATCAAAATGAAAATATGATGAGAAAGACTCCGCCCAAAAATTCAACCAAAGACATGCTTCTTGTCATCCCACAGACACTTAATAGTCACTACAGAGACCCAAGAAGACTCATCAATCATCAAAACCTATCCAACAACCACCAAACCCAAAAAACAACCAAAAAATGTTGATGTACGCGACTGTTCAAGGAAACAACGCGTATGGGAACAACTTGTAGAAGGACAACACGCGTATATACGCGACTGTCAGGCTATATGTTTCAAAAACACAGCTAGGAAAAGGAGAAGGCTGAAATGCAAAGACCTAGAGTGAACAAAGGTTTTCAATTAATGATACGACAAGAAATGAAATATGAACGAGAGAAATCTAAGGAGAAAAACACTCCAAACCCTAAGAAAGAAGATTCAACTCCCCAGTATGGTCGCCAATTCTGTTACGAGGAAAATCTCTCTTTGGCTAGGGTAAACCACAACAGAAAGAAATGACTACAGAAATCAACTCTATTCTCAAGTATGCTATATAAAAAAGTATGCTAGTAGGACAAGATAAAAGGCCTACCTCGTCCATATGTTTGATGAAGTCCACCGTTGAGCACTTGACCCAAAGCAATATACTTGCAACTAGTCCTCAACAACCAATCAAAGCGAGCATATGGTGATAATATATGAGGTTAGCACATTCAATAGCATAATCCATTAATATACATAACAAATACGCCCATGGAATAATAATTCAAATATTTGGAAGATATCAATTGGACGGGAAATAGTATTTCTATTAATATATGATCAGCATAAGTGAAAAATTTACAGACTTCCGTGTCGGCGCGGTTCAAAACCGAGAAACTAAGTTCCTTCCAGCTGGACCTCCACCACTTCAATCCTCCACCAAATGAAATCTCATAGAAGAGAGACAATGAAGTTCTCAATCAATAAGAGAAGAGCTTGGGGGTTGAACATTATGTTCAGACTTAAAGGACAAAGAGATGCAGACTCAATATGAAGTGAATAATTCCTCCAGAGTAACTTTGCTCTCAAAGTTGAATTATTTCTCTTATTTTCCATAGCTCGGAATTGTCCCATTTATAGCCTTCAAATGGAACTGAAGGGCCAAGTCAGAACGTTACCAGTATATGGAAGGCTAAGGATCATTGATCTCCTGTCGTGACATGGAAACCCAACACCAATTTTCATTTTTGGGAACAAATCCCGATGTATGTGGGTTGTAGTGGTGGAACCTGCGTATACGCATGTTGTATAGTAGGAAAGGTGTGTACATGTGGAAAAAATGTAATTTTAGCTCTGGGATTTGCAAAAAGGGATGAAAAGTCTGCATAAGGAAATGGAAAAGGGCCTTTTGTGCAAGATTGCAAAGGTTGAGGAAAATCTTGTTATAACACTAGTAAAATGGAATATAGTGTCCTCACCTAAAAACAATGGGGGACTAGGGATCAGATATCCTGAAGTGACCAATATATCTATGGGAGCCAAACTACTATGGAGGATAATTTCGGGCATAAAGGAATGGTGGAAAATGGCCATAACCAAAAAATACAAGCTGGGAGCCAGAAAATGATGCATGGAATTTGTTCCTGAAACTCAGTTTGGTTCACAAATCTGGAAACTCTTAAGAGCCTCAATTCCCTTCTTTAAATAGAACCTTTCTTGGATCCCTGGCAATGGAAAAATGATTAGGTTGTGGCAAGATTCGATTTTGGGGACCGATCTCACATCCTAAGCAGAAGAACTTGGTGAACTGAAAAGATGGATGAATTCATAACAAAAGATCACTCTCTTTGATATTTCTACTTGGAATGAAGATGGAACCTGGAAGGTTTGGATCTTGTTCACCCCCGATAACCTACCGAATCAAATCCAATTGTTGATATCCCTTCTTAGAGGATCATACCCATTACTCATAGAAATTCAGGACGGTCGAGGGTGGGGAGCAGATGGGTATACAGTTAAAGATGGATACAAAACTCTCCTTTCCTCCTCAAGGATCCTTCACTCCTCAGCAAAATGGAAAAACTTATGGATTCAGGATTCTCCGCCCAAAATTAATATCTTCATTTGGTCCCTTTCTCATGGGAAAATTTTAATAGGAGAAAACTTGCAGAAAAGGGGATTCCACGACCCTTTCACTTGTTCCCTATGTCAAAGAGATCAGGACACTATTCAACACCTCTTATGGGATTGTTCTTTCTCTAAAAAAATATGGAATGTTCTGTACAGAGAAATGAACCAACAAATAAGGTGGCCCTTGTATTTAAATCCTTGTTTGGGACACTGGGAAAGGTATTACCAAGGCACCTTTCGTAGAAAACCAATCTTTATAATATTGTGGAAGTCCCTTCCTAAGTATGTTTGCTGGTAGATCTTGCTAGCAAGGAATACACTAATCTTCCAGGGAAAAAATTCACAACCTCAAAGTGTTGCTTACAAGGCCAAATCACAACTATCAGAGGTGATGAACACTAAAAATTTGAGCATAGAAGATTTGACCAATTGGAATAACCCAAAGAAGGATTGGGTCACAAGATTCAACCTTCGCTCCATTAGGAATTCTCACTCAATTCAACGATTGTGTTGGTAGCTTCATTGTATCCTCAACATTGAAGACTGGGTTGAAAGACAGTTAGATCACACTCTATGATTTGATGGTGCTTAAAAGGGAAACCTAGGGAGGAAGGTGAGGGGGGGGTTCTCTTTGAACCCGGAGGAAAAATAATCCTGAGCTATTACTGGAATCTAGGGAAAGACACCAACAATAAAGCTGAGGCACATGCTCTTCTTAAAGGGATTCAACTGGAAAATCAGAGACAAATCCAAAGGTTGAACGTAGTAGGAAACTCAAACTATCATAAGAATGATGATCCAGGGATCAGAGCCAAAACATTTGAGCCTAAATAGGGTAATAGACAGAATTTGTATAAGCACGAGGAGCTTAAAGACCAAGTTCATCCACGTTCTGAGAGGCAATAATGAGGAAGCAAAAAAAATGGCCAACGTGGCCATCGGGAACCCCCCCGAAACATTAGGCATGGAGGATAAGGAAGGTCTAGCCGCCCTAGTCTAATGATAACACATAATACCATGAGCCATCGCGCAAATGCCATGGGAGTGAACACTCAGAGCTCCAACACGAAACTTGGCAGGTGGAGTCAACAGCTAGGATGTGAAATGACAGGTTCTCATCAGTAAAGTTTAAACTGTGCTAACGAGAATTGGCACGATTATTTCATCATGGATTGGGATGGTTTTAATGTTCGTCCAGCTGAGTTCCTGGGTAATGGAGCATTGAATCCTCTGATGAAAATGGGTCGAGCGTGCAGTAATCCTGAAGCAGCGTGGAATCGTCAGGGTGATGATGGGTTCAGTCCTTGGCTCAAAGGTATGAAGGGTCTAAGTACATCGCTCTAGGTAGAGTCTGAGTTTTATCTGATTGACATGAATTTTGCATTGATTTCTCCTTGGGGGGGATTCTCTCAACACCTATGGGAAGTATCGTTGTTGTGGTGAATTTTCCGTGTGTTTAAGTTGAGCCCAGTGTTCTTTGTGTTTCCCCTGAACAACCTTGCTTGAAATTATGCATTGTCTGTTTCTTGTAATGAAATAATTCAGAGTCTACAGGTAGTCTCTTTGTTGTGGCGAATTTCCCCCAAGCTTACATTGGGCCCTGTTTTCCTGGAATCACCCTCTACTTCCTCTTTACACCACCTTGCTTGGACCTCTTCACCATGGCCTCACCTGGGATCTGATTTTTCCAAATTCTAATCCTTAGACCTTATGTTTTCTATCCTACAGAGAGTCCTTCCTCACCTCTTGAAGAATCGACCCCTTCTTAGCATCATGGACAATAGGCAGAGGAATCACAATGAGCCACAGAACACGAATGAGAAATATTTATTTGTAGGACAAGACCACTAGGATCCAGAGAAAAAATGTGCAGGGTGTCAAAGGATGAGAATTCACATGGGAGCATTTAGCTCCACATTAATCTTTGATCTTGAAACTCTCTCCCAGCACAAGCATCTAATTGAAAGACTGCAAGATGAAGTATTTTCTCAGAGAAGACAAATCGAGGAGAAACATAGTCATATGGATAATATGCAAAGTAATATGGAACATATGGAAAGAAATCACTAGCAAACCAGCACCCCAACGAGCACTTAGGGAGCCTCGAGGAATTTAACTTCAACCACAGTAAATCAAGTTCCAGATCTCAACGAGATTGCAACAGATCCAATTTGGGAGAAGCATGGACAACATGGAAACTCAAAGATAAAAAATGAACCAGGTAGTTGACTCTGTAAATTTCAAGTGTAATGTTTTGTTTTACGTTATATATAAATGGATTTTTCTATAGGCTGTATTCCTCAAAATATAGTAGAAATGTTATAGTTAGGGAAGTTGGAAACTCAATGGACACAAATTTTGTAATAACAGTCCCAATTTTCAAATCTTCTATATGTCGAAGGTCATTCATGACCCCTTTTTTAATACTACATTCGATTTATCCACACCTTTTTAATATAAATTTTCCCAGTTCTTGTTAAAAAAATAATAATTTTCAGTCAAATATTTCTCTTGGAAATATCCTTTGAACTGCCTCCATGAGATATTATTCTCATCAAGGTGTTTGAATTATTTAAGTTGATCCCACCACATGGTTCTCTTTCCTTACAAGAGGTAGGTTTCAATTCGAGCTTCTACCCTTGAGGGGTAATCATGTAGCTGGAACTATTTCTTCATTTCCAACTGCCAGGCCTCGACCTCTTCTCCTTTACTGTTCTCACCATTGAAAGTTGGTGGCTTAATGTTTCTGAGTTCACCTTGCAATATGTCCACCTCAGGCCTTCTTCTTTACCTCCTAACATGAGACAAACTTAGGCTGCTCCCTGGCCCCAAACTTGCATGAGTTCTTCTCATGGATTTCCTTAGATAATGAGGTCGCCTTCTCATGCTTCTTGGCTGCTTGTCACTCCCATGATCATCCCTTCTGTTATGGGATATGGATGTTGTTGTTTCTCTAACACTAGATTCTTTCTTGGTGCTAGGGTCTTTGTTAAATTTTTTATGCAACATATTCAAACTCTGAAGTATCTCTTCTCGAGCCTTCATAATCCTTTCATTATCTTCTCTATAGCTTTGCACTTCTCTATGTAGGCTTCTCATAGTCACATGATCATGCCTGTCTCTTCTTCCATTAGACTATGTCTCAAAATTTCCCATGCCAACATACAAACCTATGAACTCCTTCGCATGGCTGTAAGATCCCTAGAAATCTTCCATAAATCCAGTCCTCATACAAGAACCAAATTTTTTTGCATGTACCTCTAATTCTGCAAGAAATGTGCGAGTAATAATTATTGTTAGAACATGCATAACATAAAACATTTCATCAATTATAACACAGGTTATTATTCTCATCAATTTACAAATAACACAATACACCAATTCAAATTTGACTCCTTATATGCATTCCCCTCTGAAACAACTCTCTAACAACTGTACTCATGCCTCATTCTGAGTTCTGAGTGAAAAGTTACAACATTCATAAGTTGCAATTTCTACTCTCTTGCTCCTTCAAAAAACTCTTTATGAATTTCTAAGAAATTTAAACAACTGATTCAAAATTATGGGTGGATAGATATATTCTCCTCAAGACCTTTCCAGTGACTATTTGTTTTCTCAAATCCGAGCTCCGAGATGAAAGCTATCGTCCGAAGAAGTTGTCTATTTTTCTCATTTTATCCTTGTCTGCTACACATGACTTCTTTCTCTTCATGCACATTTTTTCATATCCAAATTCCAAATCTAGCTCCATGGTTGTCATTTATGGTTCATAATATTTCCATATATTGCTCTTGTTCCCCAAACAGACTTATGAGGAAGGAATTATACCCTTTGGAAGTAAAGTGGTGCAAACATTTTACTCTAACTATCTCAGTTGTAACTTCCACATACGAGCTTTGTTTTGCACCCGAAGTAGCTCATTGGATAGTTGTCTCTGAATTATTTTATTTAAGTTGCAGAAACAAAGTGTACCAACTATATTCTTGTGAGTTTTTATTGCCTAAAAACGTCGTTTAGGGCCCCAAAATCACCTCGCAAGTTCATGACTTTCAAAAACTATAAAGTTTCATAGAAAAACTGACTGTTTTACTATTATAACAACATTTAAATCTGAGTTGCCAATCTCAAAATCAAGTTAAATCTCAACCATTGATCTGTTAATCCTTTCTAACCCCCTCAGATCAATCTCCACCATCGATTGACATCTTGAAGCAATCTAAACCGTTGATTTTATTGATGTTTTGGTAGTTGTGGGAGGTATTAACCTCCACATGTAATCTATGACTTAGAATAGAATATTCGGGAAGCAAGTGAACCATTAAACAAATGTGTGAAAACCCTAGAAGACAAGTTGGCCTAGCAGAATAAATAATATTAGAATATTGTCTTCTAGAAAGACAAGTCTACTCCACAGGAAAAAGATAAACAAAAAATATAATTACTAGAAAGTTAGGTTGGCCCAACAAGAAAAGTCAATGAACAGATTAATATAAATAGATGACGTTTTAGCTCATTTGTACACCAATTAGTGCGCAAGTCTTGTGGAGAGTTGCAGTTGCAACTGTAACTGCAGTTGCAAGGAGGAATAATGGCATATGGTCATCTCTTGGTCTCGGTCTCTCTCTAGTGCTATCACGTGATATTCTTGGTGATTCTCTTGGTGACATTCTTTCTAAGTACAACACAAGTATGAGAGAGTAGTGCAGTTTTTGTTGCTGCTGCAGTTGTATATGGTACTTTTTTTGTGGATATGGAGACTCTCTCTCTTGTGTGCTACCCTTGGAGAATGAGCGCTCTACTTGTCTTGAGTTGTTGTTGCAGTTAGCAACTAGGGTTTATTTGTTGGTTCTGGAGTAGGCTTGCTGAAATTATTCCAAGTAAAGGTTAGTGTTCTCAGGGGTGGCATATGTGAATGTCTATGGTTGGGTGACAATGATGTGACATTGTCTATGTTTAAACGAGCAAAATTTCAACATGGTATCATAGCTGGTTTCCTTCGTAACAGTCTAACCACTGGAAGGAAGATCCTCAATTTCCCTCATTGTCAAACTCATTGAGCACATACTGAACTCACTAAGAAGGTCGCCTAAGTAGGGCACATCTCTTCCCCGGATCAAATCTGCAAATTTATGAAGTTGATAAATTATGGTTTCCTCATAAAACCATAGGTCTGCAGTACCATTTGCAGTTGTAGTGCCAATTCTTTCATGTCAGTTCCTTCGTTCCAGTTCCTTCATGCCAATTGCTTCATGCCAGTTGCATCACTAGCTATAGTGCTAGTTGCAGCACCAGTTACAATGAATTTTTTTGTGAAGTGTTGGGACTAATCTTTGGTTGTCCTAGTGCGCCTTACCCTAGCGCATATACATCTACCTTTAGATTACAAGTTGGATCACCTTTGAAGTTTTAAGGTTCATCATTTCTTGTTTCCACTACCGAATGGTGCCACTAATTGTCGATGTTTCCAGAGGTATGTACTTATATATATTTAAAATATATCACTATTTTGAGTTTGATTGCAAGAGAAGGGATATCTTACAATCGTAGATCCAGAGGGATCTCATATCCAACACATTCAGAGGAACAACACACTCCAGGTTTGATTGTTTTCATATGCCTCTAGTTGTTATGGAATTATGAACATCTAGTTGTATTTTGATCTATTGAAGTTATGATTATCATAGTAACCTATGTTCAAATTTAAATTTATAATCCGACTCTAGTCAAAGTATTAGATTGATTAAGGTTGAGATTTTTAGTTTATATGCATTATATTCTCTAACTTAGATTTCTCTCAAGAAAGCATATTGTCTTAAGTACAGGGGACAGGTTGAAGAGAATACTTGTCATCTTTAGTGAAGGAGACTCGGAATAAAATCACAACACTCACTCTTGAAGATAAAACTCCAGGTTCCAGGTTTGATTGATTAAATTAATAAGTTTCCAATTTGCACATGTCAAGTTTAATAATTTCTACATTACTAGTTGTGACAACAATCCTTGAAAGGATCTATTACTGTTTGATACAATGAATACTTGGCAACATGTGAGAACTATTGATGTAAATGCTTATTGTACTTGGTCACAAGGTGAACTAACATCTCCTCTAGGAGATACTTCTTGTTTTTCTTCCAAGAAGGTCATCTTGATAATAATATGATGATTACCATGAGATTGTCTTTCATTATTGTTGACATAGATATGTTCTTATGAAAATGCTATTATAGTTTTTTCTCTTGTTTCTCTTGTCCCGGGCAGGTTATTTTATAAATTCCATGGTGGTCACCTTGGAGGAATGATTGATCACAACACTAGAAGAGTGTTTTTCCTATTTCTTATTATTGTATTTTTATTGTGGCTCTTGTTCCAGGAAGGTCACAAGAAATAGCTCTGAGAAGGATCTACTGTGATTATTGTTCTCGTTCTTGTTTTTATTATAAGAGTATTATTCTTGTCTATTGTTTTCCCCTTTGTTGTCCTTGTTTCAGATAGGTTACATGTGATAACTCTAAGGGGAGCTATACTGAAGGCTGCAAGAGAAAACATATTAGATGGTCTCTAGTTTGAGACATGGAGAAGACTATCTAGATAAGAAGTTGTATACATGACCGTATGCATTCATGTACCGAAGAAGAAAAAGACAAAGAAGGGTACTTTTGTGGGATACTGTGTATCTCATATGGAGATTGATTGCAAGAAGAAGAAGGCTCCAAGGATAACCAAACAAATCCCTCTAGTGCAGCTGATCACTCCTCATATCAAGGAGAGTTAGTGGAGCCATAAGGGCCTACCTAGAATCGTTGCAGCAACCAAGAAGAGACTGGTGTGGTCCCATGAAACTTTTCAAGATGCAACATTGATGAGCCATATCATGAGGAGAAGATGGCTCCACTGGTGTTGAGGTAGGCGGCCCCATTGAGTACCAGTTCAGAGTTCAGAGGGAGTCAGTCCTCATGATCCAATAGGGAGGAGCAACCTCCCCAGGACCATTCACAAGAGACTTCATAGGAAATCATCACACACAGAGGGAGTAGATGGCTCTGAATATTATACAAAATCAGAGGGAGTCAAGCTTCAAAGGGAGAATGGAGACTCAAAGACTTTCAGATTCATATGGAAGAGAGAGACGTCTTCCAGGACTGACATACAGATGCCATGGGTTGAGAAGACTAGATTGAATCTTCAGAGGCTTCGAGGAGATATGAGATCTTATGGGAAGATTCCCTTGATTTAGTAGACTTTTCTACAGTGACAGAGGAGGAATATAGTCAGAAGGACTGGAATATATAAATATGTTTCTTGGTTCTGAGACCAGAAGGGAATTCAGTGGTGAAATCCAAGTTGATCTACAAATATCAAGCATGTCGCAGATAAATAGTCTAGAGATGTTTAAAGCCTGATTTGTGTCCAGAGGATTCTCCCATCAAGAGGGAGAAGACTATGATGAGAGACCTACTCCAGTATATTTCTATCAACGAACATGTAGCAGACATGTTGACTAATCCTCTGTCGAAAGTGAATTTCGAGTACTTCATAGACAAGATTGGTGTGGTTCAGAAGGATTTTCCCTCGTGAGAAGGAGTGATTTGTTCCCCAATAGAAGAAAGTGATGTGCTCCCCAGTAGAGGAAAGTGATGAGATCCCCAGTAGTGGGAGCTTTTCCAACGCAGGTTGGTACCCCAAAGTAGGCTGGTATGCTACCATAGCACATGTTGGTACTCCAACACAGGCTGGTATGCTACCCTAGTGCAGGTTGGTACTCCAACGAAGGCTAGTATGCTACCCCAACGCAGATTGGTACTCCAACGCAGACTAGTATGCTACCCCAGTACAAGTTGGTACTCCAACATAGGATGGTATGCTACCCCAACGCAAGTTGGTACTCTAACGCAAGATGGTACGCTACTCCAGTGAAAGTGCAGAACTTCTTATGATGTATGGATTTGTGAAATTCAACAAGACAATAGTCGAGGTTTGTAGAAGAGAAAAAGCAGTGATGATGATCGTACCAAGAGGAATACCTTCCTCGTTAAGAGGGAGTGTTAAATTTTCGAGTCATATTTTGTGTGAGATTATGAGTTAATAGTTCTGTATGAAACATATGTTGACTTATAGTGCCGGTAATGATTCTCAGTTAGAGTGTCGATCAATAGCATTGAAGGTTACTAGTTGGAGGGCCAACTAATAATGTTGGAGGTGTTTGCCAACTAGATGGCTAATGTGAGGCTATGATGGTGATACTTGTTACATGATATGTTTGATCATATGATATCCTGTGTGGCTACCGTGATGATACCTGTAGACTGGTCTGCAAAACCATGTGAGTATTTTCCATTCCATGTAAGATGGATGGATGTGTTTAAGACCACTACATGATCCAAAAATGAAAGGTATTAATAACAAATTGACATTAACTTGATTCTCATGAATGATTAAATAATTCATCCATCATAAACCATGCTGCAAATAAGATAAGATAACAACAATAAGAAAGAGAAGAAGACAACAAGAACTTATTAACGAAGTTCACCAATGTGTGGCTACGTCTCCGGGCCCGCTTCCAAGTGGAGGACCTATTTATTGATCTTTAAATGCTCAATTTCTCTTTATAATGGCTCTTTATTGTTACAAACATGATTCTGATCTGCTGTACAAGACCTCCCTGTGCAGATGCATACATGCCTCAACAATCTCCTCTCAAAACATGACTCAATGCCCCTCAAAACATGAGAAATGGGCCATTAACTCAAACTCTTCTTTACATTCCCTGCATACAAAGTACCCTCTCAAGATCAATAAGCCACGTTTATATATTTTTTAGGCTCAGTTAGAGAAGCCCAACTTCCCACCAATATATGGCCTCTTTTTGGGATCAAATCCCCCTCCAAATGGCCAAGAAATCTCCAAAAACGCCCAATCTGGGCCAAAACTATAGTAAAATAGGCACTATGTTACAAAAATTAATATGAGCCCCTCTGGCATGGGCGTGCGCACCTTTTTCAGGGTCATGTTGGCTCATATTTCCAAGCACCACCCCCCTAGGGGTTGCATGCTGGCCTTTCCTTCGCTAGCTTCGGTCGCATGGCGTATGTAATAGGACAGAGGGCCTGATCGCGTCGATCGGCCTGGCCACTAGTCACCACCCTTGGTTCTCGTTGGTAGTTAAGCCCTTATCCCGTGGTCCCCACATCCGTAGCTTAATCCGTGTAGTGGAGCATCGGTGGTTGACTGTGGTTGTATGGAGTAGCGCACATAACCGTGGGTTGGGGCTAGATCCCAGCCCTTTCCGCCTCCACTCTCATTATATGGTAAGTTCAAATATAATAATGTGGGCTTGGTACAATAAGTCACACGGTGGTGGGTTGGTACTCGGCCTACCCAAAGCGCTTCCCCTAACCAGAGGTCATGCAGTCGAATCCAGAGAGGTCCGCATAACTTTTTCATTTGCCAACGAATGATGGGGTGCCACGTGGTAGACCATGTCTAGACCATGTGGCACCATTTAACTTGCCCATGAATGTGACACTTGCCAAATGTTGAATGGTCCACATCTTCCACACCTGCCCAGTTAGCATACCCATCCTTTTCCATGTCATTGTACGGTTAGCTGCCATGTGTCACGATGCCACGTCAGAATGATGATGTCAGCATGACATCATGCTGACATCAACGTTGACTTTTTTCCTGTTGATTGTTGACTTTTTACGTGTTTGGGAAATCGATCAGAGTGTGATTACTTTCGCATACGGTGTCCATTTGAGGAAGTAAATATATGGACAAAATCAATGCGACGAGCCGAACATAATGGAATTGGTTTCATCCAATTCCGACAACTTTCATTTTTTGAGCATTTTCTGAACCTGAGGAGCCTCCTGGATCATTCCTCCCCACTTGGAAGCTTTTGGACCACCAAAAGTCTTGTATCAGTTGGTAAATAAGTGAGGATACTATGCCCTAACTTTTTCGGTCTCCATCCACTTGGCCTGACTTGGATTTGTTCCCTTCAATCCCACTCGAAGATACTCCACATCGCCCCTGCGAGAAGTACAGACTCTTTTGTCCAAAATGGTGTCTTCCTACAACTCATTCATATACTCGGGAGAAAAATATTCTATGGTAGGAATATGGACATTCTCTCCTTGATCCTCGATCATAGGAGGCTCATACAATATCAACTTTTCCACATTTACAACTGAATAAATTTGCATATATGGAGGCAATTCTAACCGGAAAGCATTACTACCAATCTTGTCTAAAATTTTGAAAGGACCATAACAAATTTGTTTTAAATTTTTACCTTATCCTTGCATTCTTTCCTTGCTGATGTATAACCAGAATTGATCTCCCGCTTTGAATTGATGATCAACTCGATGCATATCATGCCTCGCCTTGTACTTGGTTTGGATTTTCTCCAACTGTTCCTGTACCCCCTGATGAATCAACTGGATCCATTCAATGAACTTGGTAGCCCTGTCCACATCATTGTGTCTATCTGCTGCAATGTCTTTCCCAAAGAAAAAATCCAAAGAATATTTTGGCAATTACCCCAAACATGTTTCAAATGGAGATTTCTGAGTATAAGAATGCTTGGCTCGATTATACACATGATGCACATAACACAAATGTTCATCTCAAAGATTAGGATGTTTGTTGCAATATTCCCGAAGTAGATGCACTATTGTTCTGTTCACCACCTATGTATGCCCGTCCATCCATGGATGAAATGTTGTGCTCTTCTTTAGTCTGGTTTCCATAAGTTCCCACAAGCTTGACCAAAATTTCCCCATGAACCTGTAGTCTCGATCGGATACAATAGAAGTAGGCAACGCAAAATGAACCCATACATTTTCAAAGAACATTTGAGTAGTTTTTTCAGTTGTGACTTGATTTTTACAAGGAATTAGAACACACATCTTGTTGAACCTATCCACAACTACATACAAGTAATCATGACCTTTTCTAGACATAGGCAATCCCCCCACAAAATACAAAGATACACTTTCCCATGGTCTAGAAGGAATAGGAAGTGGAGTGTACAATCCTAGATTTATCTTACTTGGTTTTCTTATTGCACACATAGTACATCCTTTTACATACTTAGACACATTTTCATGCATTCGAGGCCAATAACAAAACCTTTGTAACTGAGCAATTGTTTTGTCTACACCAAAATGTCCTGCTATAAGAGAAATATGTGCCTCCATGATTACATGGACTCTTTCACTTTCTGGAATACATAATTTTCCCAAATGATACAAAATTTTGTCTTTAATATGATAATTGAATTCTTATGCTCTTTTACCATGACTTAAAGTTGCATAGACTTCTTTAAAATCTTTGTCCTCAGCATATTGTTCAATGTAAGTTTCATGAGTAATTGAATTGTGATTAAGGATTGTAGCAATTGTACTAGGAGGTCTTGATAACATATCAACAACTTTATTATGAATGCCTTTTTTATATCTGATGACCAAATGAAATTGCTATAAAAAACCCATCCATCTAAAATGCCTTGATTGTTGTAGCTTAGTTTGTGCTTGTAGATATTGTAATGGTTAATGATCAATATGTATTATTGTTTATTTTCCCATTAATTAATGTTTCCACTTTTTAACACTTTGTACTAGAGCATACAATCCTTTATCATAGGTTGGATAGTTAATTACTGTTGTAGTCAAGGTCTCAGGATGATAGCATATGGTATTTTTGTGTTGCATCAACATTGCCCCCATGGCATAGTCACTTGCATCAGTTTCAATTTCAAAAGACTGTTGGAGATCTAGAAATGACAGAACATGAGTTGTACTAATCTTCACTTTCAAAGTATCGAAATCCTTTTGTTGGCTTCCTCCCCACTGGAATCCCCTTTTCACACTTGTCAATGCATGTAAAGGTGTTGAAATTAGAGAGAAGTTTGCAATAAACTTCCTCCAATACTGTGTTGCCCCCATGAAGCTTCTTACTTTAGTTACATTTGTAGGCTTTGGCCAATTTACAATGTCCTCAACTTTAGAGGGATCAATCTTAAGCTCTCCACCCCCTACAATGTAACCCAAATATACAAGAGATGTTTTGCTAAATTCACATTTTCACAACTTTACAAAAAGTTTCTCTCTTTGCAACACTGAAAGTATCTGCCTAACATGTTGGACATGCTCTTCCCTGGTCCTACTGAAAATAAGAATATCATCTAAGTAGACTATTACAAACTCATCAATGAATGGTCTTAATACATCGTTCATTACCCGCATAAAAGTAGTAGGTGCATTAGTAATCCCAAATGACATCACTAACCATTCAAATAATCCATGTTTTGTTTTAAAAGCAGTTTTCCATATATCTTGTTCAACAACTCTGATTTGATGGTAACCACTTCTTAAGTCTAACTTAGTAAAATAAACTGGATGTTTCAATTGATCTAATAAATCATAAATGTGAGGCAAAGGGTAATGATTTTTTACCGTGATCTTGTTCAAGGCTCGGAATTCCATGCACATGCTCCATGTGCCATCTTTATTTGGCACCAGGCTGATAGGTGACCCACATGGAGAAGCACTTGGTTTGATGACCCCTTGTTCAACCAAATCTTGTACCTGTTTCTTTATCTCTGCATTTTCCAAAACTGATAACCTCTACATTACAATGTCAGGAAGAGGAACATCCTGCTACAACTGTATCTCATGTTCAACTTGTATTTTTGGAGGTAATCCTTTTGAGACTTGAAATATATCATCATAGTCAGAAACAATTCTAACTAAATTATCTTTCAGCTTTGTATCACAATCTTTGAAAGTATCAATTCTGACAGTGTCTTTAGCTTTTACAACCATTAGTAAATATCTCTTACTAACATTTACAATTCTCTTCATTTGCCCTGAGTTGATTAGTGATAGATTCAATTTTTTCTGATGAGCCCTTACTACAAACTCTTTTCCATATTTAGTTAATTGATACTTATTGTCTTCACGATAGAATATTTCCTTTCTATCATACAAATATGGACTCCCAAGTACAATACCACATATATCTAGTGGAACCACATCTATCTCAACCTCATCTATAAATTGTGAATTGATAGAAAACTTTAGGACACATTGTATATTCACTTGCAATTGATTATCATTATGAATCCATCCTAAAGGATATGGTTTCTTATGAGGTTTAGTGATTAATCACAACTTTTTAACAATTGTCTCCAATATCAAATTTACTTGTGAGCCACTATCAAATAGAGTATCAATTTTTGTATGTTTGGAAATTACTCTTATGTGAAAAAGTTTTGTTCGTTTGACCTCATCAACTTCGTTATCAACTTTTAAAGACTGAACTGAAGAACTTGTACTAGCTTCAAAAATTTTACCTTTGATTCTTGTGGCTGTGACCTTGGTCTCATCTCCCGAATCAGACCCCAAATTTGTTTAAGTTGTTGCAGTAGTCTTTGGCTTCCCTTTATTTCCGAAATTTGTTGGTTTCAGTTATGGGTGAAGGATCCAACAACAATCCTCACTATGGCCTTCTTTCTTACAATGAGTGCATGTAGGTTTTTCCTTCTTCACTGTATTAGTTTTCTTCCCTTTGAACTTCTCTTTACCCTTGCCCTTGAATTTTCCTTCAGTAGGTTTAAATGGTTTTACAAAATCAACATTTACATTCTTGCCTCTAGATTCAAGATGAGTCACTTGCACACACACCTCATCTAAACTAGTTGGATTAAACATAAGAATGGTATGTCGTAAATAGATATGCAAACCAACTATATACTTAAGCAATGTCTCTTGAGTATCCAATGGTATTCCCAACAATAAATCTCTTTTTCAAAACTCTTGTGTATAACTTTGAACAGTTTGTCCTTTTAACTGTCTAAAATTCTGCCATGACATAATAGCTTGTTTCATATAAGCTAGAGGATAAAATTGCTTTTGTAATGCAGATGTAAAATCAATCCATGAAGAGAGAGTCTTACCGAAATTTTTAAGATCATGTTTAGTCCTGCTTTGCCACCACACAAGGGTGGCTCCTCCCATCTTGAGACTAGCAAGATGGATCAGTCTCCTCATCAATCATTTTCTGTATCCTGCAATACACTTCAATTAGTCTTATCCAATTATATAAATTTTCCGCATTTAGTTTCCCATCATACAAAGGCAACTCAAACTTAACATCAAGCTTTAACAAAGGCATGTCAGACTTATTCTTATATGTTTGTTTTTTTATAGTAGATGTTGTAGAATGAGAACTAGCATTTGAAGTAGAACTTGCAGAAGAAGGAGAAGAAGGTGGTGAAGGTGTTGAAGGAGGAGTCTTTGAATATTATCCTTTCCCTTCACTTTTCCCCTTCATAAAATATTCTCCTAGAATAGGTTTCTTTCTCTCCAAGAAATCATCATATAACACTTTGACCATTTCTGACATGGAGAAAAATGCTTCTTCGAACTTCTTAGTTCGTGGAGAAGTTTCTCCTTCTGAATCCATTATTTTCTTCCTCAAAACTCGTTCTATCTCAGAAATGAATTCATCCAATGATCCTTCTCCTCTCCAATATTTGGATCTTGTGAGCTTCCAATCCTGCACTTGTTAAACCTTCCAATACAACCAAGGCTATGATACCAAAATACTTGATCCAAAAATGAAAGGTATTAATAACAAATTGAAATTAACTTGATGCTCATGAATGATTAAAGAGTTCAGCCATCATAAAACATGCTTCAAATAAGAGAGCATAACAACAATAAGAAAGAGAAGAAGACAACAAGAACTTGTTAACGAAGTTCACCAATGTGTGGCTACGTCTCTAGGCCTGCTTCCAAGTGGAGGACCTCTTTATTGATCTTTAAATGCTCAAGTTATCTTTACAATGGCTCTTTGTTATTACAAACAAGATTCTGATCTGTTGTACAAGACCTCCCTGTGCAGATGCATACATGCCTCAACAATCTCCTCTAAAAACACGACTCAATGCCCGTCAAAACATGAGAAATGGGCCATTGACTCAAACTCCTCTTTACATTCCTTGCATACAAAGTACCCTCTCAAGCTCAATAATCCTAGTTTACATGATTTTTAGGCTCAGTTAGAGAAGCCCAACTTCCCACAAAGATATGGCCTCTTTTTGGGATCAAATCCCCCTCTAAATGGCCAAGAAATCTCCAAAAACGCCCAATCTGGGCCAAAACTATAGTAAAATAGGCACTTTGTTACAAACATTAATATTAGCCCCTCTGGCCTGGGCGTGCGCATATGGCCAAGCACCAACCCCTAGGGGCTACGCACTGGCCTTTCCTCTGCTATCTCTGGTCGCATGGCGTATGTAATAGGATTGAGGGCCTGATCGCGCCGATCGGCCTGGCCACTGGTCACCGCCCTTGGTGCCTGCTAGTAGTTAAGCCCTTATCCTATGGCCCCCGCGCCTATAGCTTGATCTGTGTAGTGGAGCATTGGTGGTTGACTGTGGTTGTATGGAGTAGCACACATAACCGTGGGTTGGGGCTAGACCCCAACCCTTTCCTCCTCCACCCTCATTATATGGTAAGTTTAAATATAATAATGCGGGCTTAGTACAATAAGTCACACGGTGTTGGATTGGTACTCAGCCTGCCCAAAGCGCTTCCCCTAACCATAGGTCATGCGATCGAATCCGGAGAGGTCTGCAGAACTTTTTCATCTACCAACGAATGATGGGGTGTCGTGTGGAAGCCCATGTTTGGGCCACGTGGCACCATTTAACTTGCTCGCGAATGTGACACTTGTCAAATGTTGAATGGTCCACATCTGCCATACCTTCCCAATCAACATACCCATTCTCTGCCACGTCACTGTACGATCAAATTCCATGTGTCACGATGCCACGCCAGCATGACGTCAGCGTTGACTTTTTGCCTGTTGACTGTTGACTTTTTGCATGTTTGGGAAATCAATCAAAGTGTGATAACTTTCACATACGGTGTTTGTTTGAGGAAGTAAATATATGGTTGGAATCAGTGCAACGATCCAGACGTAATGGAATTAGTTTCATCTGATTCCAAGAATTTTCATTTTTGAGCATTTTCTGGACCTGAGGAGCCTCCTGGATCACTACATGAAGAACATTTTAGTTAATACCTCCCTAACTAAGAGGGAGTGTTGATGTTTTGGTAGATGCGGGAGGTATTAAGCTCCACGTGTAACCTATGACTTAGAATAGAATATTCTGAAAGCAAGTGAACAATTAAATAAATGTGTGAAAACCCTAGAAGACAAGTCGATCGAGAAGAATAAATAATATAAGAATATTATCGTCAATAAAGACAAGTTGACTCCACAGGAAAAAGATAAACAAAAAATATAATTACCAAAAATCCAGGTCATCCTAGCCAAAAATGTCATTGGACATATTAACATAAATAGAGGATGTTTTAGTTGATTTGTACACCAGTTAGTGCGCAAGTCTTGTGGAGAGCTGCAGGTGCAGGTGCAACTGCAACTGCAACTGCAAGGAATAAGGGCATCATCTCTTGGTCTTGGTCTCTCTATAGTGCTATCAAGTGATATTCTTAGTGATTATCTTGGTGACATTCTTTCTAAGTATGGTGCAAGTTTGAGAGAGTAGTGTAGTTGCAGTTGTTGCAATTGTGTATGGTATGTGTTATGTGGATATGGAGACTCTCTCTCTTGTGCGCTACCCTTGGAGAAGGAGCACTCTAATTGCCTTGAGTTGTTTCCGCAGTTAGTAGCTAGGGTTTATCTGTTGGTTCTGGAGTAGGCTTGCCGGAATTGTTCTAAGTAAAGGTTAGTGTGCTTGGGGTGGCATATGTGAATGCCTATGGTTGTGTGACAATGATGTGACATTGTCTATGGTTAAATGGGAATACCAAAATTTCAACAGATTTGAGATCCGTCGACAATGGATGATCGACATTTTCCTTTGGATGCACACAACACTTTTCTAAAACCATCGACCCGATCGTCAACCATCATCCCTTTCCTTTGATAATCGATTGCAATACATTGCTAAACTGGTCGACCTGACCATCAATCATCAGTCATCGATGGTTCTCGTTAGCGAATGAAACACCTTACCGATTCAATTGACCCGACCATTAGCTATCAGTCATTTATTGGCTGACCCGACACTATGTTGACATGGCATGACATGTAGATGTTGGCATGGAATGACAAGTAGATCTTGGCATGGCATGACATGTAAACTCTAACATGGAACTTTATATGACGTGGCATGACACATCATCACCCTCTTTTCTTCATCGACCATTGATAGTTTCTCTTGGATGAACCGACCCCTCGCCGAATCAGTCAGCTCGACCATAGGCGACAAAAGATTTCATTTGGATACATGGAAACTTTCTCCAAATTTCTTCGATGCCCGACCATCAACCATTGGTCATCGACTATTTATGTTGGAGGAAAAAACTCTTCACCAAACCGGTCAACCCGACCATCGGCCATTGACGAATTCTCTTGGCCAACTCCAACACTTAGAAATTTTCGATCAAACTCTTGATGAATTTGGACCAAAGATCTATGATCCGGATTTTATGAGCAGAACAAAATGAATACAGATTATTAACAGGTGCTTAACACAAAATAACAGAGATACAGTAAAACTGGTTTTCTATTCAATAAAGAAATAAGCTGGAAACTGTAAAATGCAACAGAAACAAGCTTGTTGGAATGGTGGCAGCTTATCTTTGAGAAGAGATGTGACGGTTGTGCTCATTCACAATAAGATGATTACAATGAGGCTCTCAAGGCCTTTTTACAATAAACAAGAGTTTCCTAAACATCCAAAAACCTAACCCTAGGAGATGAAGCGTCAAAAGTCATGTGGGCCCCGTTTGGGTAAGTCAATACATCAACTTCCCGGGGTCGTAACTTTTGCATACGATCTTAGTTTTAGGCGTATGATAGCCCATTGGAAAGATATATCCAAGGAATACAACAATTGACCACAACATACCCCAAAAAACATCATTTAGGGCCCCTCAAAATGGCTCTGGAAGTTCAGGACCCAAAAAACTGCTAAAAATAGTAAATTATCAAAATTGCTAGAAAGTTGTTTTGAGCTAGCTGGAAAAGGTGGGTGGCCACCGATATCCACCTGGATCAATCTATCATTCAAAATGATATCGACTATTGATCCATCAAAATTTTCCCAACTCTACCAACAAGTATCGATCGTCGATTTGCTCTATTTTCCAAGCTCCAAAAGAAAATTTCAACTATCAATCAACTCCAACTTCCTAACGACCGAAAATGAATCCAGATATTTGATTCTCTTTATTTGCAAACACATAACACTAATCCTAGTCGTTGATCTATTCGACCTTGATAACTTCAAAAACATTATAAATTTTTAAATTTATCACATTGAATCTAAGTCGTTGATCTTGAGATCAAACGTGATCTTGACCGTCAATTCACTGAAATCTATTGGCTCCTTCGGTGAAATTTTTTACCTTCCAGGTCGAATTAAACTCTAAAACCTATAGATTCATGCCCTAGATCATCTCTTTGACTGCTCTAAAGCATTTAAAATTTGAAATTTACCCACAAATTTGGGGATTTCACTTTCATTTCTTTGTTTTCCCCAAATTTGCACAAATTGAAATTTGCAACCGCGAATGTTCCCAATTCGCATTTGTCTTGGCCCATACAAGCCTGGTGTTTGAACTAGAGGCTCTAATACCATAATGTAATGTTCCCCAAACTCAGCCGAGGTCCATTACGTGCGAAATACTCATAAAAATTAAAAATTTTGCTAGCTAATTTTCTTGTAGCTTATCAATTATGAATTACATCTAGATTTAATTATTATCTGATACTATTAAATTGGTGCATCTACAACATTCTAAAATAGACATAAAATTTAGCTAATAACTCATTACAACAACATATAAATCAGTCTCATACACAAAATTCATGCACAACATTTAAAACTCATAATGCAAGACATAAAACAGATAAAAATACTTATATTTTAATTCAATTGTGAAACTAGCTTCTTGGGACGAATGTTCCACCCAACCATAGATTTTTTGTTCCAAATATAAACAACAAGTCACCCCCACGTTGGGGCTAGCAATCGAAAAAAATGGTGGTCTCTCATTGTTCACTCACAACTCAGAAATCCCACAACCCATTGGTATTCTCCTACAGTTATCCCAATTCTCCACCATCTCTCTTCCTCTCGAACCAACCAACCCAAAGAATGTACCCCTTCACTGATCTCAATGCCTCAGACATCCCATTCGTTTATCAAGGCCTCTTTGGCATAGTTAAACATGAATCTCTCTACTGAGAAATCAAGGTACTCACTGCCAATAAAACTACCAACAAACAACAACAAACACTTGTTGCCTTAGTGTAACTCACACATAAGTTCACTCTTCAGGCCGAACAACCTGGCTCTTCAATCTTTAGCTCCAAATATGCTCCATAAATGCTTCAACATGCTCCAAAATTCACCTTCCATAGATGCTCCAGCTCCAAGCTCTCTTTTCTTGCTCTTTACCTATTGTTCATGCAAAAACTTGGCTGACCAAAACTGTTGTCACTACCCATACAAATTTCCTCTCTTTGGCTTGCTTGATTGTATCACACACTTCCTCAAGCTGATTTTACTCATCCCCCATGCTCCCAATAACTATGGAATGTGAATTCTTACACCCACCCTCTTACATGCATTCAATGATTGGCTTTGGGGACACTCAATAAAATAATAGAGTTTAATACATAATTATAATAAAATTTAGGAATGTGGGTAGAATTAATATACATGGGTATTTTCTCCTTGGACCCCTCTCTTAGACATTCTCCTAAACCCTCCCCTCTCTTGTGGATTAATTCAAACCCCATTATTTTCCATGCCCCATTAGCAGCTGACATCACATATTATTATTAAAACTTAGAAATACAATTCGGATATACATCACTTGGTCATAAACACACATTATATATACATTACGCATTAATTAAACTGGGGATTATAGCGAGGATGTTACAACCATGAAGGAAGAGATCCCATGAAGATTTGTGTAGATATGATTTGTGAATAGTTGCATAAGGATATTTTAGAAATCTTTGTTTAAGATCTTATGCATGGAAAGGAGCCACGTGATATGAAGAGTATCAATTAGCTAGTTGTTGCATGAACGCCTAAGTGAAGAAGAGTCCTTGCCACATAAATTGTTGTGTGAAAATCACATGAAGGAGAAGTTATCAAATTGGACAAATCGCGGGGAAGCATTGTGTGTCTAAGGTATTGCAGGTGCGCATGGAAAAGCGATTGATATGTGAATCGAGTGATGAAGTTGTGTGAAAATGAGTTACTAGTCACCATAGAGAGGAGTCGCCACACACCGTTGGAAACTATGAGAAAATGTCATGTAAGAGGTGTGTTTTTTCAAATTGTTGCAACTATGTGAAAGAATCATTGTTGTTGGAGTCACTCTTTGTTTTTTGGTATTTGGTTGGAGGCATAGAGCATGTTGAAGTCATCGTCGTGTAGAAGAGGAAGCTATCATGTGGGAAAGAGCTTCCATAATTACAGTTGTTATGAAAATTTTCCATCCCATTAAGAAGGAGTATCCCACTATAGAAAACAAGGAGCAGATCGAATTTACAGAGATCACCATTTTTGCTATAGTTTTGATCGTTGCCATAACAGAGATAGTGAGGCCACTGCTATTTAAAATAGTAATCAAGTTGTTGGTTAAAGAAGTCGATTTGATTGCCACTATTATGATCGTCGCCATTCTTGATTGTTGTCGTTTGTGTAAAGGAGGAGATGATACCTAAAGAGACTCCCGTGTGCGGTTTTGTTGTCAACAATACTACCTGGAAGAGGTCACCGTTGTTGGAAAATACTGAAGAGTGGAGAAGAGCCAAGATTAATGACAACGAATGAGAGAGGATTTGGTTTGTTTGTAATAGATCAAGGAGAATAGGAAACTTCCCTAGAGAGATCCAATGAGTGTTGTTATTGGAAGGATTATATTCACTCCTACAAAAACAAGTTGAAGATGTCCTTGGTTTGCTGATTTCTTTTTCAAGGTAGGTTGAAGAGATTTGAAGATCTGAGTGTGTAAGTGATTGATGCACCAATAATTGTGAAACAAAACCAGTATTTGTTTGTGTCAGTCGGAGACTATGAGTTCGAGTTAGAGAAAGTCTAGAGTGCTCTAGTGGACCTCGGAATAAGGATAGTGGAGATTTGTAGTCTATAATTTGTCAGAAAGAAGAAGAAGTTTAAATTTTGCGGATGAATCTCATAGTGAAGAAATCCTAAGTACTGAGTGTGTGCATTGTAAATCATTTTCCTCATCATTGAGGTTTGTGGTCAACCGAAACCATTTGTGTACAAGGTTCATGGTCAGTCGAAACCATTTGTTTGTGAAGTCTGTGGTCAACTAGAAACAACTTTGTGTGATGGTTTATCTTCATTCAAACCACTTGAGAATTGTAATGGTTAGGGGTAGGCCACAAAATCCCAGGTGATTCGTGATGAGGGGAAGCCAGTAAAATGAAGCAACACATTGAATCCCAGCCATATGAAAGACAAAAGTTGAAGATGAGGCAAGCCGAAGAATGAAGATGACAAAAGATGATGACATGAGTCTGATAAAAACCTACCAAATAGATATTAAGACAAGTACTTGTTAAAGGAGAGTGTTGGAATATGTAACTCCTACTTGTCTCTCTTCATAATATGTGAGTAGATTATGTTTAATAATGTATTTAGTTATTGAGAGGTAGAGTCAATCTCTACGTGAGTTGTTTGAGTCTATTATTTAGGAGGTTGTTAGTTAGTTGGATTTGAGAGATTTGTTTCAACTAAGTTTGCTCCTAGTTTGATGTGTAGTTGAGATATTCTCTCAACCTCTGCTTATATATTAGGAATAAGTTAGATCTGATAACAACTTTTGAACTCTATATAATGGAGTCAACCTATTGTAAATACTTGGTTATTGAATAGAGTTTTGTTTGTGTGTGTAACAATGTCTCATCTCTCATATTATATTTCACCACATGTGAAGACCTCCATAAATTATATCATTTGAACAACACTTCCATAAGTTATAACCTTTGTGTTAACATTCTATGCATACCTTATGTTTGATCAAAAAGTTGCTAATTGAATATTTGTATTTTTCTCACTTGGAATGAACCAAACTTAAAACTATGAGATCTCTAAAATTTCCACAAGATTTTACATAGACTTTACATTGCCCTAACTAAATTGTAATTTATATTATTTTCGTACACCTCATATCTTCAATAAAACACTTATAGTGTATAGAAACAATGGAATTTCCAAATTAACATTTATTTTCCATAAAACACTTATAGTATATGGAATCAATGGGATTTCCAAATCAACATTTCTTTTCAAGGGTTGTGTTAGCGATAAATGTTGCCATGAGCTCGAGAGCATTCGGGTCTGCAAGTTGCACGAAATGATCAAGCGCAGCACAGGAGAATCCTCGTTTTTCCAAGTAGCAGGTCAAGCGAGTGGGCAAAATGTCGTCGGCAGCGTCCAGGGTCTATTTTTGCGAAGCAGATCGACGGTCGATGGGTAATTGCAGTCAGCTGAGTCATGCCAAGTATAGCGCAGATGTTGTTAAAGAGGTGAACGGTGTCAGCCGTCGGATCGGCAGAAGAACGTATCTGGACTGTTGGTTCGGGAGAGGACGCTTGTCACGAGATTACCCACATCGGGGACTCGGGCATTGGAGGTTGGAAGAATAAGTCATTCGACTTCACGAGCAGCGAAGTGGTGAGAAGATCAGAATCGTCCATTGAAGAGGATGCGTGTCAGAGATCGAGGGATCTCGCGAACTCGGAAGTTCGCAGGATAAAGGCCCAAACATTTGGTACTCCAAGTCGCGAAGGCATGAGGAGCGAGAAGAGGACATCTGTTGGATCCGCACGTGGGATCGTGCATCGGAGTCTCGTAAGAAAATACCCAAGGAATTATCCGCGAGGATCGCGAGTTTGCGAGGTTGCGAGATTTCGATCGTTGGAGGACAGGTGGCCATATCAAAGCGATGAAGTGGAATACAGTTGGTAGAAGCCCTCGGGATCTCGTTGCGAGAAGTCCCGAGGTATTGGCATTATGATTCGCGAGTTGCGAAGCGCCGAGGTTCGTGTGAACGTGTGGCAGAGCATAAGGTGGGACCGCGTGGTCGACGGGTGGACACGCGTTGGCTGGAGATAAAGTCAGCACTCCATTGAGTTCTCGCATCTCGGGGACTCGCGAAATAGGAGGGTGAAAACTCGACGGTCCAACCGGCGAGGTTGCGAGGTCGCGAGGACCTGGGCCCACAGTATTGCCGAGATGATCAAGGCCACCCATTTGAAGGGACACCTGGCGCGCGATTGGGCTCCTCGCCTCCTCGCCCTTCGTGACTTTGAAGATCGAAGACTAGCTCCTCCCAGCCGTGAGACGGGAAGTGCCGAGGGCATCCAGGACTCGGGCCCACCATCTTGCCGAGAAGATCTCAGCTGTCCATCTGAAGCGGACACCTGGCGTGAGTAGAGCCATCTCGGCGCTTCACCCATTGCGACTCCAACTCACAAAAAAGTAGCTCCGTTATTTTCCGAGGTGCGAGGTGCCGAGAGAATCTCGGGCCCGGGCCCACAGCATCTCTAGGAGAAGTAAGAACCGTCAGATTAAGAAGGCTGAAGCGCTGAGTTCAGTTACAGAGAGGATTGTCGCAGTCTCCAAGCGCCATCGGATCTGATCTCCATATTGTTTCTCGCCTAAAGTAAATGATGACGAGAGCGAGTGGTTGAGACTTCCTCTCATTCATTAAGAGAGGGAATGGAGGTTCTGGCAAGCCGTCTGCCCGAGGAGGTCCTGTGTGTCGATTTTCCCAGAGAAGCCATGTCGGAGTCCTCGACTCAACAGAAAAGTCTGTGCACGCTAGCCCAGCACTTAATGGCTCAGCTACTCTCCTTACAAGAGCCATGCTTAGTTAAGATGGCGCTTAAAAGAAGACATCAGCACGAACTTGACTGAAGGGACACCCAGCTTTGAGTGACTGTACACGCCTCTGTGAGGTGAAGTTTCCTGAGTATATAGACTCAGTTTTTGTATATTGTAAGTATCGATGGTTGAGCAGAGCTCCTGGTTGTAAAGTTTTAATGAAGCACTGATACTCTGGTTATGTATGAACTTTTGAGACTTCTTGTCTTATGAATGCCAGTTTCTTTTACGTCTTTGTTATACTGTGTTAGAATAGCTCGGAATTGTAGGATCCAGTCGAGTTGTAGCTATTATAAGATGATGTATGTTGGATCACTGTAATAGTTACGTTGTCTCTGATCAGTTCTAGTGATTTTCTCAGCACTGAGTGACTTGGAATTGGAGGATCCAGTCAAGTCCCTTTTTTTTAGTTTCTTGAGCCCCTGAACCAAGAGGATCTTGTATTCAGGGTCTTTCTTCTGCAAAGTTGTTTGTTCACCTTCCTTACCAAGTCTTCCACCTGCTCATCTTTTAATCAAACCACTGGCTGAAGTTAGATCAAGACCTCCTTCATCCCATACATGCTAGACTCAGTCCCTGAGTTAGAGTGATATATCCTCGAGTTTTTATCTTCATTCGGTCACCCCTTTATAAACAAATTGTGACATTAAACTGATGGGTGTCGGGCTCTGCTCCTGCAAGCAATCCAGGAGTGACTTCCGACGCTAACAGGTTGGTATTCAAAACCTCAAAAGAACATGCAAAATGAATGATGTAAACTATCCAATCATAAGAGTTTGATTTATGCCCATTCCTTCTTGTATTCTCAATAACTTCCTTAAATGGCGTTCTTTAAAATACAAGAATAAATGTTTGTAATTAAGAATCAATGATGTCACTAATTGATTAATATGCAAAAACAATGTCACTAATTCATTAATATGCAAAACAATTTATTAGATATTTTTAAATATGTTAAAAAATGTTTTTCAATTTTTAAAAATTTAAAATTATATGAATATATTTCCAAATTTCTATTGACATAAATTTACAGTTTGTTTATTATTTATATTTATATTATTATTTATAGTAAAAAAAAACGTTCTTTAACATTTTTTAAAACTCTATTAATGATATGTTATGCTCTGATACCAACGTGAAATTAGAAGGAGAGAAAGAAACTGACTTCGGCATGTTGTATCCAGGAAATTGTAATTTCATAGGCAGTGAAAATGTGTCGATTTGAAATGTTATTGCACCGACACACTTCGCAGTATAATCATATGATTTCGAATGTGTTGGAAAGCATCAAATCCGGTATTTAAATATCTAGAATCTCGATGTTAGACTTCTGTAGCTGACTTGATCCTCAATCATGCCCATGTAAATAATTATCACCGTTTGTGAAGATTCTTCTTCCCAACAGCAACGATGACCAAGAGCGACTTCCCAAGAACATATATACCAGCAATCATGTATTTATAACAAGAGGGAAATCCGTTACAACATAGAAATCCGTTATATGAAAACTTCTCCATGTCGGAAGGAACCAATAATGGAAGATAAAAAAACTTCATAAATTGTTGTTGATAATATGAGCAGAGAAACTTCAAAAATGAGCAAAGAACAATTCTGGTTGCTCCCAGTACAAACCCGACCAACTCCTTCTCCACATAGCAAACAACAACCTTGAGGCCTTGAGCAACCGGAAATTCATTTAAGAGGAAGTCATTTCCAAAGCCAAATCAAGGTATGCAATCTAATAGAAATGAACCTAAGTGCTTCTATTGTGGTATGACTAGGCATCTTGCCAAAGAATGTTATAAGACGAAAAATGATGAGGCTGGGCATAAAAATAGAAAAAACATTCAGGACATTTTGCAGAAGAAAACCCGAATTTTGATTCAAAAGATCTCATATTGTTTGTGTCTAATGTTGCACTGTCTGTTGGAACTGATGATGTTGATGCATGGTTTTTGGATTCTGGAGCTTCAATGCACATGACATGTAATACGAATTGGTATATAAACTTTAAAGAAACACATAATGGTGCCCATATTTATCTTGGAGATGATCATTCTTATCAAATCAAGGGGTATGAAGATATTCCAGTAACACTTCTGAATGGTACTATTAGACACATTTGCAATGTTGTGTATCCCCCTAGGATAAAAAAAAAACTTGATTTCGGTGTCCACCATCACATATCATAATTTGAAGGTCAAACTCTTCAAGACACATTGTATAGTGAAGGACTTGCAGGATCATTACAGAATTGTTGCCTTAGGAGTCACAGTTGGAGGTCTGTACAAACTTGATGTCACCAGCAAGAATCATCAAGCATTGACTTCTGCAACTATGCTTACAGAAACTCTTTGGCACCAAAGGTATGGTCACATTAATTATCAGGATTTGTTGTTATTACAAAAACAAAGTATGGTTGAAGGACTCCCTATGTTGAAGAATGAGTATGCTGCTTGTGAAGGTTGTGCATTAGGAAAGATGCACAAAGATGAATTCCTCTCTAATCCTAATAGGAGAAAGAAAGATCTATTAGAACTTATACATACTAATGTTTGTGGACCAATGTAGACGAGGTCCTTAGGTGGTGCTTATTATTTTTTATTATTTATTGATGACTGCACAAGATACACATGGGTTTATTTCCTTAGAAAAAAGAGTGATGTTTTTTAATACTTCAAGGAATTTAAAAACATGGTGGAGAAACAAACAGGAAAGTCCATCAAAATCCTTCGCTCAGATCAAGGGGGAGAGTACAGATTAGGGAACTTCATCAAGTATTGCAAAGATCATGGAATAGTACAACAATTTACAGTGCCCCACACTCCGCAACAGAACGGAGTTGCAGAAAGGAAAAACAAAACTCTCGTGGAGTGTGCACGAAGTATGATGAAAGGCAAGAATCTCTCAAATTCTTTTTGGGCTAAGGCCATTAGCACTGTTGTTTATTTAAAGAATAGAAGTCCAACAAGGTGTCTTGATCATAAAACTCCCTTCGAAGCCTTGTATGATTTTAAACCAGCAGTTAATAATTTGAGGATATTTGGGTGTAAATATTTTGCACATATTCCAAAGGAGAATAGGAAGAAGCTTGATGCTAAAGAAATCAAATGTATTTTTATAGGGCACTGTTCAGAATTTAAACCATATAAACTATTTGATCCATCTACTCACAAAGTGTTTGCAAGTAGAGATATAATTTTCCATGAGCAAGCAGAAAGAAACAATGAAGACGACAGTCATGAAGGACGACATGTACTTCTTGAAGATGAGGAGGTCAAAGAAGAGAAGCACCAATAGGAAAAGAAATCCAGTGACATGGATACATCCAGCAGTGAAGAAGAATCTTCACAAAACGGAGAAGAAGTTACCATCCAATTGAGAAGATCTTCACGACAAGTTCATCCACCTGAAAAATATAAAGATTATGCCCTAATGAGTAATATTTCAAATGTCATAGAACCCATGAGTTTTAATGAAGTTAATGAACATAAAGAGTGGAGAAAAGCAATGGATGAAGAATATGACTCTATAATGAAAAACAATACTTGGGAATTCACTGAATTTCCTAAAGATAAAAATCCCATAGGATGTAAATGGATATACAAACCTAAATTCAAAGCAAATAGTAGTATAGATAAATATAAAGCCAGATTGGTGGAAAAAGAGTATTCACAGAAGGAGGGAATTGATTATGCAGAAACATTTGCACCAGTAGCTAAATTAAACATTATAAGAATGTTAATTGCACTAGCTACAAAATACCATTGGAAGCTTCACCAATTAGATGTAAAATCTATGTTTTTTGAATGGTGAGTTAAAGGAGAAGGTTTACCTTACTCAACCAGAGGGGTTTGTGAAAAGTGGTTAGGAACATTTAGTGTGTGAATTAAAGAAAACATTGTATGGATTGAAACATGCACCTAAGTCATGGTATGAGAAGATAGATTCCTTCTTTCTTCAACCACGTTTTATGAGGAGCAAAAGTGATCCAAATCTGTATACCAAGTTTGACGAAAAGGGGCATGTTGTATTGATTTCCTTATATGTTGATGATTTAATTATTACAGGAAATTCAGAAAATTTGATTAGTGGAATTAAGAAGCAGATGTCACAAGTATTTGAAATGAAAGATCTTGATGAGTTACATTACTACATAGGTCTTTAAGTTTGGAGAAATGCTGGTCAAACCTTCGTGTCTCAAGATAAATATGTCAGAGAAGTACTTAAGAAGTTTTAAATGGATCAATGTAAACTTTCTTATGTTCCAATGCAGCAGAACATGAAACTTTACTATGATGATGGTTCAAAGGAGGTAAATGGTACAGTGTATAGACAGATAGTGGGAAGCTTGAACTATCTCACTACAAGAGACATGACATAGCATATTATGTTAGTGTGTTAAGTCACTTTATGGAAAAACCTCTAGAAAGCCATTGGAATGCAGCGAAAGGGGTACTCGGGTATCTCAAAAGCACAATTGATTATGGCATTAAATATACTGATTCATTCGATGTTGAGCTGACAAGTTACTTAGATTCAGATTGGGCTGGTAATCCAGATGATCGGAGATCTACTACAGATTATGCCTTTGACATTGGATCCGAGATTGTTTCATGGAGCAGTAAGAAGCAACCTACTGTATCTTTGTCATCCACAAAGGCAAAATATAAAGCATTGTGTGCAACAACTTGTGAAGTTGTTTGGTTGAGAAGACTACTTCAAGATGTTGGAGAAGAACAAAGGAAAGCTACAATAATCAAGTGTGATAACCAGAGCTCAATCAAGTTGGCAAATAATCCAGTTTACCATTCAAGGACAAAACATGTTGATACTCAGTTTCATTTTGTTTGAGAAAAGATGCAATCTAATGACATTGCTTTAATGTATGGTAATACTAGTGAAAATGTTGTTGATATTTTCACTAAGCTTCTTGGGAAGATAAAATTTGAACTCTTTAGGGAGATGTTAGGAGTGGATGTCAATCCTTTCTCCATTAAAAGGGAGACTTAGAAATAATGGAGATTAGTTGTCTAAACTGAATAATGATTCCAATCGTCTAAATTTTTTATCCTCCTATATAATGTACTCTTTAATTGATTTAATAAAATGAATAGTGGCTTTGCCTGCCTTCCTTTTTATTTTCAAGTAATTTAGATCAAGAAAGTAATTTCATGGTGTTAATTTAAATTTAGATCAAGAAAGTCATATCATATGATGTTTCAATGCTCAAACGGAAAAAGAGTTAAGGCTCCTATCCAATCACGGCGTTCTGTTGAGTCTTTTTCTTTATTATCTCATTAGTTATAGTTGGGGGGGGGTTAAATTTCATGTAACTAGCATATTTAGATACACTTTAATATAGAGGGATGCACTTGCAGGGCCAATGTAGAGGGATTCAATATGGCTTAATATTAGTAGCTCCGACAAACTACTAGGACACGGATTCCATCCTCTGTATCTGCAAATTGAGTCTATACGAAGGATTAGAAGTCAACATACCCTGTGCCTAGCACGTAGTGTACTCATGTAAATCTGCAAGAATGAATATTAAGCACGCAGTGTACTTTTATAAACAAGAAAGTTGTGGAATTCATATTCTCTTGGCATATTTTTAGGTAGTAGTTTAAAAGTTTTACATTTTAGTAGTTTTTAGGGAATATTTTTTTGTTTACTTTGTCCGTAATTTAAAAAGAATTTATTGGATCTGTAGATTTGAATAACTATAACAATTTGAAAAAAAGAAATCTACACTCTTTCAAGACCTAACAAACAAAGGTAAGGACCTCCATTGTGGGGTCTACCAGCTAGCTAAAGATGCCCTTGCTTTCCTAATTATGGACCCACTTAAGTCATTGGTGAGGGGCGAGGGACGTTAAGTGACTGGTCCGACCTAAGAAGGGGAAGGTACGATCCGCGAAGAACTTACTCCGTAGGTGGAGGGTTGTAAGGGAAAATGCAAGAGGACCAAAAAAACCCTTGTCAAAACAAAAGTGTTTAGGGGTTTTCAATATGTTGAATTATTTATATATTCAAAAATACAATTTAGATAATAAAAAATTATTTCCAAACATGCATGGAGCAGTGAAGTGAAGAGTGGATTTTTTGAAAATTTACATTACATGTGTTTATCAAAAACGGATTCATTATAACTCCATTATGTGAACTTATCAATTTATCAAGCATAAATTCACCAGGGCTAAGACTTCACTCTCATTCAAAATGCCTGAAGCTAGAAAACATGATTTTAGGTGGTCTCCATGTGGGTATGCGCATTATTGTTCGGGGGATCTATGCAAATATTGTTTACCTAGTTTGCTCAGGTTTGGATTGGAAAATGGAACAAACATATCACTGCATTCCCGTGCTAAACTGAGATGGACATTGAAAGTTTTAAATTGTTCATCATCATTCACAATATGTACAGATTTAAATTTTTTGTTTTCTCTGCTGGAATTGTTAGTAAACAACGCTCAGGGTCTTCTCTGGCAAAAATGCATGAGATGTGCTCCAGAATGATCGAAACCCTATGTATGAATTATATGTAAAATCTGAGTTTACTCCATATTAGAGTGGGCTCATGAAAATTGGTAGCAACAGTGAGCTCTTTCAAATTTCTGTAGTAATATAAAAATAATAAAAAAAAATCCATTGGCTAAAATAGTCAAATACTTTACAATGTAAACCACGGACAAGTTACAAGTCCTATTTTCATATTGCAATATAGCAGTGATCAGCAGATGCTAAGCTGGATGGGCAAACACCTTATAATCATGTTTCCCAAATTGCTTTCTGCCACTTGTTTCAGACCCTGGAATTCCATCAGCTACTCCATGTGAGCAACGTCTCAACTCTCCTGTGTTTCAAGGAGCTCTTATGGAAAATAAAAAATTCTGTGAAATGATGATTGCTGCAAATCATCATTGTCACTGTAGTACTGAACACTTTTCCTCATCTTCAATATTTCTTCCAAAATCTCTAAGATTATCTTTCACCTTAATCTGCAATATCTCTTCCCAAATCTCTTACATAATGCAACATTCTTCAATATTTCTTCCAAAATCTCTAAAATTATCTTTCACCTTAATCTACAATATCTCTCCCAAAATCTGCAACATCTCTTCCCAAATCTCTTACATAATGCAACATTGTAAAGAATATGTCTTCCGGAATCTCTATGATGACTATGAATGCATTTTTATGATCTTTTAATTCTAATTCTGTAATATTTCTTCCGAAATTTTTAAAGTGACTTTGCAACATGATTCACAATGTCTTCACAATTCTCTAAAGTGGTGGTGCATTCATTTTTTGTAATCTACAATTCCCACCTTCACATACAACTCATTTCTATGATTTCTATGTTTTTTTAACTCTGTAATATTTCTTCCTAAATCTCTAAAGTGATTTTGCAGTATGATTCACAATATGTCTTCACAATTCTCTAAGGTGGTCGTGCATTCAGTTTTTTGCTTTCTACAATTCCCACCTTCACATTAAACTTGTTCTTATTACAGATTAAAAAACCCCAACAACCCTTTACACCTTGATCCATCTCATATTGTTACAGCCATATCCGCTACTTCTTGTTGAGTGAGTCATAACTAATTTTGAGCTCTCGGAAGTGTTGGCAATATTGAGGCCTGTTAACTTGTTAACTTATAAATTGATGGATTGGTCGTTCTTGAATTTGTGAAGATATTCTTCCTGGACCCGGAGGGGTTGAGCATACATTCGACTTTTGTCGATCCAACGAAGATCAGAAAGCTTGCAGACACATGGCGCTCATGGAAACTTGCAGGCACATGGCGCTGATGATTAAAAGAGAAAATGCAGATCTGGAGATAGGCGGTTTCGTTCTGCTCGTCCCTGTCGAGAGAAAACTTGGAATCCATTTAAGAAAAAGAAAGAAAAACGGAAGAGGTAGAGCTGGCTAAGGTGCTCCGGATTTCTCATATGACCGGCGATGGTGAATACCTGAGAAGCCGGGGAGGAAGGAAATGTGTGATGAACAGTGCATGATGGATATAAATAAAATTAAGATAGCAGTAGGTGTGTAGAGTGGCTTAAAAGCATTAAGAAATAATTTTTAATTTGAGGTTAAAAATAGTTTATGGGATAGATTGTTTTTTCATCTGGGTTTTGTATTCAGCTCTTTTACTGTGAAGTTTTACAATAATCATTTTCAGCTTCTAGACAAACTCTTTGCTGAATAGATTATCCCAAAAACTAGCTGCCAGAATACCTACATAATTTTCCATGCAATCTTTGAAAACCTCACATTCTACTGTTTCTACATTTCTTGAAAAACACAAAATACATACTCCATTCCAATGACAGCCTTGTGAATTGGGGGTTGGGGTCCGGTCCGCCTGCCGGGGAAGTAGAAATTTCTCGACCATCGCCATCCTCTAAAATATTTTTTTTTTCTCATGATTAAAAAAAGATGCCATGGCCGATGTAAGTGGCCACCAATTCACTTCTCATTCATAATTCCACCGACTCAAATAATATTTAATTTTATATTTAAATATAAAATATCTTTGGACGCAAAAACCAAAGCATTGTATTAGGTAAAAAACAAAAAACAAAGCATCTTCCAGATTTAACCTGACCTGATTCATTGAATATCTATGTCAATGCCCACCACCACTTTGCAGACTACTTAAAAGACAAAGCATCTTTCAGAATTGACCAGATTCATTGAATATCTATCTAAATGCCCACCACTGCTTTGCCAACTACCAAGGCAGCCTGTCCATTCTCCAACAAACAAAATATCCCATTTTGGTCACAGACTTTTTGTGTGTATGGTGACTTTAAAACACAAAAATGAATAAAATATTATCTATTTAAATGCCCACCACTGCTTTGCCAACTACCAAGGCAGCCTGTCCATTCTCCAACAAACAAAATATCCCACTTTGGTCACAGACTTTTTGTGTGTATGGTGACTTTAAAACACAAAAATGAATAAAATATTATCTATCTAAATGCCCACCACTGCTTTGCCAACCACCAAGGCAGCCTGTCTATTCTCCAACAAACAAAATATCCCACTTTGGTCACAGAGTTTTTGTGTGTACGGTGACTTTAAAACACAAAAATGAATAAAATATTATCTATCTAAATGCCCACCACTGCTTTGCCAACYACCAAGGCAGCCTGTCYATTCTCCAACAAACAAAATATCCCAYTTTGGTCACAGASTTTTTGTGTGTAYGGTGACTTTAAAACACAAAAATGAATAAAATATTATCTATYTAAATGCCCACCACTGCTTTGCCAACTACCAAGGCAGCCTGTCCATTCTCCAACAAACAAAATATCCCACTTTGGTCAYAGAGTTTTTGTGTGTATGGTGACTTTAAAACACAAAAATGAATAAAATATTATCTATCTAAATGCCCACCACTGCTTTGCCAACTACCAAGGCACCCTGTCCATTCTCCAACAAACAAAATATCCCACTTTGGTCACAGAGTTTTTGTATGTATGGTGACTTTAAAACAAAAAAATGAATAAAATATTATCTATCTAAATGCCCACCACTGCTTTGCCAACTACCAAGGCAACCTCTGTCCATTCTCCAACAAACAAAATATCCCACTTTGATCACATACTTTTTGTGTGTATGGTGACTTTAAAACACAAAAATGAATAAAATCTTATCCAAATCATGAATTAGATAATGTTTTTATTAAAATTTCCTTATAGGAATATAAGGATGGTTGTTTTCAATATTTCCATCATGCCTTTGTTCCATACATACATTTAAACAAATGAAGGTAAAGCTCCCACCAGAAAGCTTAAGCAATCAAAGATTTATTTCCATTACCCTACATTGTATGTTTGATGTCTTTGGCTTTTTCTAGGCGGTGGATAGGAACCTTCCCTTTCACTTTGCTTAAGATTTTTCTCTTTACATACTAAACCATGTAGTAAAGGCATGTTAAACCATGTAGAAAAGGCATGTTGAAATGATCATGTTATATTGGGTGGAAAGTCTAAATGTAACATGTCTCCATGAAGTTGAGATCATTCATGGTTTTCCTATGAGAAGCTATTTATATTTGTATTGACTTGACTTGACTTAACACTTTTTCACATGGCATGAAGAAAGAAAGAGGCAACTGATTATCCCTCTCTTCTTCACAAAATTTCATGTGGAATTTTTCCACTTCATTATAGATAAACTCATGTGGAATTTCCCCACTTCATGATAGATAAATGTCATGTGGAAATTTCCATCTTCAAGATAGATATACCATGGGGTTTGTTAATTTTTATGTATCGAATGGCATTATGGATTATGTTTTTTTGGTTGTTTAGGAGGGTTTTGAAAGTTGATTAATTAATCTATGCATCAATGTGATGTATGGACTCACTTAAGAATACAAAAGTATTTTTACTGCATTGGTTGCACATATTTAAGAAAGAAAAGCATGACATATCTTACACTGAAGCCTTTGGACTTCACTAACCTGGCCTTACTTTACCTAACCTAACCTGACCTTACTTTATCTAACCCAACCTAACAATTTCTCTAACTTATGCTTTTCTTGCTTCAACTTTAGGAAAGGAAATGATAGTCTTGAAGCGAATCAATAGATCTACACTATTCAACAAGAAAATATTTGCTATTGACTATTAAGGCGTAAGGCTTGTATAGGAAGAGACAAAAGCCACTTTGTCATACCATCAATTGATATTCTTTGGCATTCTTTGGGGAGTCTATAAACAATGCATGCCAAGGGCATCCCATTACCTTCTAAATGCCTCACATTTTCAAAGTTGTGGTGATCTTTACAACATTTGCCAAGACAAGAACTTGATTCCTTGATGAAAAGTAGGTGGAAGATGGATTCAATAGTGGAATGAGGTTGTTAATATAACAACATTATTTGTCTGTAATCTTGAAAGAGCACAAAAGCATTAGAAAAAGTATACATCTGAGCAAGTATAAAATACCTCCTAAAGTAGTGGGCATTCACATCGATACATCGAAATATAAATGCCTGCCATAAGATGTGTGATTGAACAAGCATCCATCCATCAACCTATTCAATAATAAGGCTCACCACATTTTCCTTTCTACTTATATAAGAGTGAGAGTTTATGCCCCTGAACTTGATTCCCTTAAATAATCTAGATAAAGTGCTTTCTTTCATAGCCACAGATAGGAAGGAAAATCGAAGAACCCACCCTTTTGAAAACCGGATATGGAATAGATTAGTGATAAGAGTAGTAGGTGGGTCGAGTCTACGCCGAGGAAAGAGGGGGTGCTAGAGCAACCTACGTGGTGGGCCACTATTGTTCATAGAGAAATACCCGAGTACAACAATCTACTGCTTATCCCTTCTCTTCCATTTCACTTTTTGAGCCCTTGGACTTCACTAACCTGGCTACTTTACCTAACTTAACTTGATGACCGAGCATCTAAGCAACTAAGCTTTAACCTATCGTTAAAACCATAGAAGGAGAGATAAGGGTTCCCAAATTATAGCTTCCTTATACTAGATTAGAACTAGTGATAAGATGACACAGGCTTTCTTTTACATTAGTCATTAAAATGATGGTCACCCTTAATGTCATCTCCAACATGGTTAAACAACTCTTTTAATTATTTTATTAGCAAAAAATATCACTAAAAATTTTCCTTGAAGGTGCAAAGAAATGTTGATAGACCGAGTATTATACGAAGACTATATTCAGTAGAAGATCGCCTAGAGCATTTCCTCGAGCACATATCAAAAGGACAATATTTCAAATTTCAACATTTTTTATTTGAAAAATTGGCAAGAGCAATTTGTTAACCAAAAACCAATGCACTATTTGCACCACAAAGAAGGATCGAAGGATGAGGAAAAGGGATTGTAAGGAGAATTTTGTTGCATTGTGAGTAGAAAATTCTATTTCAAGTCCAAAAATAAATTAATTCTTCTCAGAACTTGCACTAGTACAAAAAATGATCTAGTCTATGTTTGCAATCCTCTCACATGTAAGTGTTTCACACTTCCATTGAGGACATTATGGGGGGGATATAGATCATGTAAGAAGGGGAAGATGGATACGATGTGGTGGTGGTGGGCCACTCTAGTGCACTATATTGGGTGATTGCATGTATTTCAAAAAGGTTAGGGGCAAGGAGGTGGCATTTTACAACTTGACCCAAAATTCATGGACATTGCTTCTTAGTTGTTCCATGGCTACAGTCTTCGCTCAGACCCATCTCATTGCCTTTAAATTGAACCCTGGCATGAAGGTCAAGTGAATTTCCATGAAGGTTGATGGAAAAACCACAAAATTCACAAACAACATATATTCTACTCTATAAAACATGTTTCTCTTGGCCATTCGTTGTGATGATGATAAAGTTTGGTTAGTCTACGTCATAATAAAAATTGGACCCTTTTTTATTGAATTATAATTGATGCTTTCTACAATATTTTGACAACTAGGTAACAATATATTGTTCCCTTCATTTTAGTGATTTCCATATGGGGAACAAGCTTTATATAAATCTATTTTGATATAGAAAGCCCCTAGTCAATATATCACCTTTTGCTTGGTTGATGATTATCTATACACTTTTTCCCTATTGTAGATTTGTTTTTTAAATGAGGACCCCTACTTGGAGTCATGTATTAACTACATTGATTAACAACTATGTACATGTCTTACTAAAACAATTTTCTATTCCTTTAATAATAGGGTTATTGTAATACCCCAAGGACGTGCCCCAATTGTATTATAAATTGTAATTTTGTTTTATAGGCTGGTGAGCCAAGTTTATATAAGCTAGTGGGATTATGTGTTATTTAGGCCGGGGAGCCTAAGTGTTGAAGGCCAAGAGCCTGATTTTTGTACATGTAATTATGCACAGTATTAATACAAAAACATCTCTTCGTGTGGATCGACCACGATGAATGAGTGATGGGGGACTAAGATTCCACAAAGCCTGGGTAAGGGAGAGGGGGATAAAAGGTTGGAAGAGGGGCTAAGCTTGAGGGCTTAAGTCCTTGGGAATAATAATTAAATATTATTCCAAAGCTGTGAAAATGTATATGTTTTATGCTAAGTTCCTGGAAGGGGAACGTGTGCAAGATGGGAAACATGCAGCCCTAGGGAGACAGGTGTCGACCTAGGCACGTTCAGTTAAAACCAAAGAAGCAAGCCATGTTGGGGGTTCTTCCTTCATTCCTCCATCTGCCTCCTGAGTCCGGGGGTTGGTCCTCCAGTCTTCTGTGGGTTGTCTGAACCGTGTAGCTCTACGTCTGAGGGCTGCATACCTCACGAAGTTCTGAAACACAAAACCGTGAAACCGAGTGGTAAACCCATGGACTGAGTCGAGTCTCCTATGTGTCCTGTGAACCCTGAGCCTATCGTAATCGTCCATGCCAAGTGTGTTTTAACTACGGATTGTTGTGGTCACGCAGTCCCTTGGCTAAGTGTAATTGGCTACTATCATTCGTCCTCTGCTGAGTTTTATTGTTGTTCTCCTTGTGCTAGAACGGAACTGAAGAAACAGGTTGTCTAGCCTGTGTATACAACACTCTCTCCAGGTGAGAGAGGTGGTTGAGGTTGAAGAAGCAGGTTTTCAAACCTATGGGCGACTCTCTCCAGGTGAGAGAGTGTGCGGAAGAAGTGAGCACTCTGGAAGGGGTCCTGTAGCTACCACAGAGCTCGGAGACTTCTGGTCTGGTCTGTTGTTGAAGCCCAAGGCAAGGGAGGTTTAGTAGCCGAATGACTGTCCAGGTGACAGTGAAGGTGTATACTCCTAGGGTGGGACAGACATGTGGGGAACGAGAGTCTATGAGTAGTGGGCATAAGTGGCTCCTGGGAGAGAATCCTTCTTCTATGACTGTGTGTCTTCTTGTTGACCCTGCCTAGCCTAGGATTCCCCTACCCGGTGGAGCTTACTCCCATCTTGGGGGTGACCTACTGCTGAGAGTGATGAGAAACACGGTCTAAGGCTAGGAGGTTCGCAGAAGGTTTGCACGCAGTTGGTGAAATTACTACAGTTTCAAAGATAAGTATCAGATTGTGCTTAATATTATATTTTGTATACCTGTGATGCTTAGGATTATCATGTATCCTGTTACGCATATGAATTGCTGTTAATTACCTTAATTATGTATGTTAGCAGTAATTAGGTGCTACTCTGTGTTAAGTCATTTATATTAATTTAAATTCATATTATATAAGTGTTATTCCGCAATAACATTACTTCAAAGCTTAAAAGGATAAGTAGAAGTTGTGTTGGTAGCATCGCCCGAACCTTGGAGGGTCGAGGATGTTACAGTTTGGTATCAGAGCCAAGGTTTCAACGTTGAGCCTGAATGGGCTGGATAAGTGGTCGTTAGACCCGAGGTTTCGAGTGGAAATTGTGTTTGGAAGAACCATTTTTTTTTAAACCTTAGAAGTTCCTGAGTGCCAAGAAGTTGCTTGGTCGTGTTACAAAGCCCAGGAGGTGTAGCAGTATTATAAAACTGCAGTCAGAGTGGTATCTAGCCACCAAGAGAGAGAGTTCAATACTTAAGGTGTTGGAGCCGTAGGATCTATTCGGAAGCAAAGGAAAACCTTACGACTGTCAGATCTGGAGAAGGTGCAAGAAGGTTATCCTGGAAAACCTTTTGGAATTTCGGCTATCGGGAGAAAAGCAACATGTTGATGCATGAACTCACGATGCCCGAAACTTCGAGGCCCTGAGGAAGATCTACACCGTAGATCTTAAGAAAAGATCTTGGCCGTTGGATCAAGCAGATGAGTAAATCACAATTTCGCAATTTCGGCTATCAAGAAAAGCGAGATGTGCGGATGCACAAACTCCCGAAACCCCAAGTCCCGAAAAGAAAAGTGAATGTGGTGGGACCCGATGACATCACCAAAGGTGACGTGGACCCTCCTAAGCGTGCCATGTGCCACCGTTTAAATCGGTGACAACTGTGTAATATGGGCCCCGAGAGTAAAGTAAATCAGAAATTCGGATGTCGGAAGGTTGGGAGGAAACAAGTGTGGGAACTGCCGAGGTCCGAAGTCCCAAAACTCCGAAGTCCCGAAGTGTAGTGCACCTTTTCTGGCTACCAAGGCTTAATCGCTATTAAAAGAAGACTATAACACCACTCTCGACATAACTCATACAGGTATTATATGATCCACATGCATTCAACAAATAAACACATTTAAGCTCAGAGAAAAACATATTATTTACTGCTATAATTAACAATCCACAACATTTCATATTAATTCGTATACACAGCGGAAATCATGATAACATAAGAAGCACAGTCCTGCAAAACATGATTAAGGCATAATCAGATACTTATATTTTAATAGTGGTAGATTCCACCAACCAAGTGCAGGCCTTCCATGAACCTCCCAGCCTTAGACCGCACTGCTCATCAGCTCAGCAATGGGTCACCCCCGAGCTGGGACTAAACTCCATCCCAAGGCAAGGAATTCTAGGCTAGGCGGAGGTTACAGGGAAAACAACACATAAAATCTGGAAGGATTCTTCCCAGGATGCCATCTTACGCCCACTACTACCAGACTCTCATTCCCCACATGCCTGTTCTGCCCGGGAGTATACACCTTCACAAGCACAGTCCATCAGTGCTAACCTCCCTCTCTGGATCTCAGAAACAGGCCGGATCAGGAAGTCTCAGAGCTTGAAGCTGGTGTTGGACACTCTCTGGAGGAAACCTCCTCCAACAACATCCACCTCCCTCACCTAGAGAGAGGTCACACACAAGCTCAATCACAACTCACACTGGCCATCAAGCCACATGCAGTCCAGCTTGGCGTGGTCACCATAGCCAACTGGAAATACAAACACGGCCTCTCAAACAGGATCAACAATGGCTCGAGGCCTCACAGTGATGGTTCATGGGAATGCATGATGAGTAGTTCCCGCAAGGGTTGACACAGACTCCACGACTCAGAACGGAGGGTGAAACCGGCTCTTCAGAAACAAACACAGGCTTCTCGGCTCACAGAATAGAGGTGTACCCGGATTTACAGAGCCAAACACAGGCTTTCCAACTGGTTCAACAATTGCGGAATGGTTCAGGGTCATGGCTTCGGGATAGAGCCTCCATGCATAGGTTCGATTAGTCGGACAGAGGATGTGCACGGACTATCAAAGACAACACGGGATTCTTGACTCTCAGGAATGCACGAGGTATTCTTGCGGTGGTTGGGTCAGTCGTACTATTCAGCGCTCCCTACCCGCTCAGGTAGTCAGGTGGAATGGAGGAGAGAGAGAGAGAGCCCCCTCTTGTAGTGTACCTTTTTCACTACCGTGGTTTTCTAACCTCTCAGTTACCATTCTATTCATGGAATTTTACATAATTCGTACAGACATTGTAAGAACATGCATTTAACACAATTAAACACATTTAACTCAGAGTAAAACTTATGAATTACTGCTATAATTAAACATTCCAGAGATTTTAACAACAATTCATTTACACAGCGGAAAACATGATAATATATATATATACAACACAGTCATGTGGAAATGTGATAAGAACATCATTAAATACTTATCTTGAAATAGTGGCGAAATCCACCAACCAAATGCAGGCCTTCCACGAACCTCCCAGCCTTAGACCACACTGTTCATCAGCTCAACAGTGGGTCACCCCCAAGCTGGGACCGAGCTCCACCCCAAGGCAAGGAATTCTAGACTAAGCTGAGGTTACAGGGTAATAGCACAGAATATCTGGAAAGGTTCTTCCCTAAGATGCCATCTTACGCCCACTACTACCAGACTCTCATTCCCCACATGCCTGTTCCACCCGGGAGTATACACCTTCACACGCACAGTCCATCGGTGCTAACCTCCTCTCTGGGTCTCGACAACAGGCTGAATCAAGAAGTCTCAGAGTCTGAAGCTGGTGCTGGACACTCTCTGGAAGAAACCGCTTCCCAGCAAACTCTTTCACCTGGAAAGAGTTTCTCACAGGCCAACAAACCTCACGCAGTCTAGTACTGTGTAGTCTCAACGACTCACGGGATAACAGACACAGGTTTCCCTGAACAAACAAAGACTCTTCCCCGAAATCAACACAGGCTTCTCGTTCCAGGAGTGCACACGACGATTTTCTTAGGGCTTGACACAGACATTTCCGTCACAGGGTCGCACGAAGGTCCTCTACCGGATTCGGGTTAGTCCTCCTTCTCATAACTCCGTACGCATTCAGACAATCCGGTGGAAATGGGAATGGAACCCCCTCACGACTCACCCTGGCCGTTTTTATTCACATGCACCAGGGTTGACACTTGTCACCCATGGAACTGCATGCGTTCCACCAGCACGCGTTCCTCCCACCACTTGGGGATTCATGTGTCCTTCCAAAAAGGACTTAGGATAAAAAAAACATATGATGCTCATATCTTTTGGAATAATATTAAAATATTATTCCCAGGCTTAAGCCCCCTAAGCTTAGCCCCTAGGCTCAACACTTAGCCCCTTTCCCACCTTCCAGCCTCTAGTTCCTTGCCCACTCTTTGGACGCTCAGTCCCCCATCACTCATTCTTCGTGGTTGGTCTGCACCTGGCGGTGTTTATATTTTATTAATGTGTTGCATACATACATATACAAAATCTAGGCCCTTGGCCTTCAACCCTTAGGCTCTCTGGCCTAATCAAACGCATAAGCCTACCGGCTTATACAAAACTTGGCTCACCAGCCTATAACACATATTTACAATCTTTTTCAGATCATGGTTTACATCGGGGCTCGGCCTTGGGGACACTACAGTCCCCCTCCCCTTATTTTTTCACTGTCCTCAGTGCAACTTACACTGCCTCTGTGTGTCCTTCAAAATTTTCAAAAAGATGCGGGTACTCCGCCCGCATAACTTCTTCATGCTCCCATGTCACGTCCTCAGGACCGTACCAGGTCCACTGGACCTTTACAAGCTTTATAGCTCGATTCCGGAGCTGTTTGCTTTTCCTGTCCAATATGCGTACAGGATGCACTTGCAGGACACCTTCTGGTTCCACCTGGATCACAGTCCAATCGATAACATGATTAGTATCAGGTACATATTTCTTAAGCAATGAAA